>QBDW01001394.1:0-90804 GCA_003261595.1 Maconellicoccus hirsutus
TTATAATTATCGCGCGATTATGCATTTGAGTGGCGGATAACCGGAGTGATGCGGTTTGAAAAAATGGCGACAGGTATTGCAATTCGTTATGCCGAAGATTTTCTATTCTCTTTTCTCTTCTGTCTTCGTTATGATACCGAATACAATACTCGTTTCGATTTCAAGGGCGGAACCTTGTTAGTATGCTGGACGTTATGCAACTATCTTCTGTCTTCTTTTTTAGATTTTCGTTTGCTTTGTCGTACTCCGTCTACGTATTGGAGACTGGAAAACGTGTATACATTGTTTAATATCGTTACGTTATGATTACTCGGTACAGTTATGTCTGCTATGACTAAGTGCGCTGCAGGTTGCACACCACGAACCGGTTGATGATCTTTTAACTTCTCACGCCCGGTTTCCGTTTTTATTTTTATGGCTTGAGGTTAGAGAGTTTTTCGAAGAGAATTTTTTTCGTTTATTCTGTTTCAATAGTATGGTTTCGTGTATTAATTTCCACCTTTTTGTCGCCGTCGTGAATAATGCTGTAAATTGTAAAATTGTATCGAGCCTAGATGGGCGCGTAAATTCAAACGATAACATCGATTTAACCATATCGCGCCATATGGTTGTAACTCGATACCGAGCTTTATCGAATTGGAAATTTTTCGAACCGGCGTAACTTTCAGTGTTGAAATTAAACTATGAGTAATACGAATGTTGATACTCGCCATATTTTACAATTTCCACACGAATTTGGTTCGACTTTCAAGGTCGGAGGTAATGTTAACATTGAATCGTTCACGTATTCCATCTGTTGTATACAAAAACTAGATTTATAATGCCGACGAATGGTATTTCAAATACCTTTGGTAATCGGAAATTCATCGGGGAGTTGAACGATTCGTTATGTCAGGAAGAGATGTGAATCCAAATGTAAATTTAATTTTATTCATATAGTTTGATTAGGTTTTCCAAGTTACAGGTTGATCGCAGATTTCATCATTCTCGAGAGAATTTTCCGAAATGAAGACGTGAAAATTTCGCTTAGTAATTTGCCTAAGTTTTGTTTTTTCAGAAACACTTGGCCTATGTTGATGAAGGTTCTGTGGATTTTTGGGCCTTTCGACAATACAATATTCTATGCAAATACACATGTAATATATAAATTTACAGCTTCAATATCGAAGAAAATGAACATTTTTGCCTTATCTATCTTCTATCAACATATGTTTAAAATGATGCCCGTTCTCGAACCAAACAACGTCAAATTTTGAATATATTAAATTACCGGTAATTATCGTAATTACGGAAAGTTAACGGTAAGTTACCGAAAAACCGCAAATTTATGGTAAATCATCATTGGTTACTATTTGTAAATCAACGGTAAATTACTGTAAATTGGTGGTAAAATACACAAAATTACGGTAAATTACTGCGAATTAGGGTTAAATCATTGAAAATTACCGGTAAATTACATAAATTAAATTACTGGTAAATTACAAAAATTTACGGTAAATTACCATCAATTACAGGTAAATTACAAAAATTTACGGTAAATTATCATAAATTACAGGTAAATTACAAAAATTTACGGTAAATTACCATAAATTACAGGTAAACTTCAAAAATTTACGGTAAATTACCACAAATACTCCGAACTTACGGTAATTATTGGAATTTATCAAGATTGTATCATAAAATGACATTTACAACAATTTTGCTGTCATTCGCCTTTCCGTAATAACGGTAATTTACCCCAACTGCCATAAGCTTCTGATTTAGATCTGAGTCAAAAGGCAGAGAAGATTTTTGTAACATCAATTACGATTGAGAGTTAATACGAATAGAAAAAAAAAAGGAGTGTGCGGTAGCGAGCATTACGAAATAACGCGAGGGGGGTTTGGGGGCGAAGCCTGCAACTAGCGAAGCTTGTAGATATATAAGTAAGATATAGAAAGCGATATTTCAGCCATGATTTAGACATTGCCTGGTCTATAGGGAAGTGCAGGAATTTGCTTTCTCAGTTTTTTTAAGGCCTGTTTGAATATACAAAAACGAGGTCATTATCGCGCCCAAACGTGACGACGTTTAGATGACAAATATGCGGTAATTAAATTCATCATTTGTGCGGATTAAAGCGATGAAAGTTTACTTGTTAATGAACTTATAACGTTTGAAAAATATCCTCTCGACGTGACCCATATTCGCGACTAAATGCAAAATGAATGAAAACAATTACGCCGGTTTAAAGGAGAAGGCGGCGTATACAAAATATTGATTTCCGGCATCGCCGCCACCGCCTCCGTCCTGTTGAAAGGGTGAAAAAAAACGCGATGTTAAAAGAGCAAAAAAAACAAGTTCAGAAAAGGGAGCGCGAAAATCAGCGCTTTAAGAGTAGGTGGCTTTTTTATGTAAACTAGCGAAGGTCGATTCACGCCCGATGCGAAAATGTTTTTTTAAATCGCTCGCATTTTAATCAATTTTGGTCATGATTTCCATAGAATAATCCCAAGTAAACTCGGAACATTGACCAGGGTAATTGTCAGTGTGCCAGAATTATTTGATTTTTGTGTTTTTCGTACGAAGACGCGACAATGTCTATTGCCAGCATGTATATACGTGAAAAAATTATTACTCTGGTATTTTTAAATGAGCTATTTTCACGGCGTCGAATTATTAATGGGCCTTTTCAAAGTTCACAATACAAGTGCCAACATTTTACTTCCTTTTTTTATCATCCCAGATCGTTTCATCTTATCAACAAGTGAGACGATCATGTCGGGTCAAGTGTGTGAAGAAATGTCATTTGTTAAAACGTTCCCAAGATGAGGTACGAATACCGGATAGCAGATTTCAACCACACAGATGCCAGAGTTGACGAATACGTCGGAGTTCAAGTGGTGATTAAGATAGCTGCGTACAGAAGGAAAGAGCTGCTTTTCTGAGATTTTAAAAGAAGCTCGTCTCTTATCGCGTTTGCGTCAAAATCACGACCTTCGGGGTAATCTCGTCGCGCTTCCTTTGTGAAATTTTCAATATCGGTGGGCTCAAGTGTGCGGTGATTTATCAACTTGTGCGTAGATACGTTATCTGATATTTTTTTATCGATAATTCGTGTAGTCAAATTGGGCGAATTTCAACTAACAGTAGGAAATTACGATTAATTTCATTCGATGGTTATTTTTCGTAGGCTTAATTACCTTGAGAAAGAATTTTTTAAATTGAAATTTTCTTCTTGGATTTGACAGATGAAAAGCAGGAGATGAACGGCGAATTAATATCGTTGGTAACACTGATTATTACGGGTAATTAAATAGGATCATTTAACAGGTCTTTCAAAGGATTGAATTAGGAAGCGAATTAAAATATCGGAATTTTCTAAACATTATGACCAATTAACTGCCGCTGACATGAAAAGTCGGAAAGCTCTGCATAACAAAGTTCTGCCCCCCCACTTTCTCTTGTTGATTTGACCGGACAAGTTTTTTTTCACAGGGAATTCTAGGGAACAGGGAAGATACCTATTGAAATTAAATTCAAAAACATAAATTCTAGCGTTCATACAAAATGGCGGTCATTTTGATTGGCACGTTTCATGATGCGAATTATAAGTGTAAAGTGGGGGGAGGGGGTAATGAAAAAATTGATAATAACTAAACATTTTCTTTATCAAATTCCTCACAAATTATCATTTAGGCGTTAACGTAAAGAACGTTGGCGAGAAATACGCTGAAAATTGAGTGACTTTTCATTGTTCAGATTAAAAAGTTGAAAAAAAATGGATTTATGAAGGAATTCATAATAACATGAAATATTTATGATAAAATTTGCTAGAACTCAAAGTATACTTTACTAAATTTCTTACAAATTGCGTTATATAGACAACTCCCCATCTATTACCCTTTTCACCCCCCCCCCTCCTCATTTACTTCAACATGCCAGTTCTGAAAATTTTCAATAAAAAAATATAATAAAATTTGCTAGAAACTAATTCAAAATAACTGAAAATATAGCTTACAAAATTACCTACAAATTGTGTTACATACGAAGACAATTTTCCGTCTATTACGTTTATCTCCCCTTCCCCCTCTTCTACTTCAACATGCCAGTTCTGAAAATTTTCAATAAAAAATATAATAAAATTTGCTAGAAACTAATTCAAAATAACTGAAAATATAGCTTACAAAATTTCCTACAAATTGTGTTGCATACAAAGACAATTTTCCGTCTATTACATTTATCTCCCCTTCCCCCTCTTCTACTTCAACTCGCCAACTTTGAAAATCTTTAACGAGGAATATTTTTCATGTTTACAATTGTTTGTATCTCTCTTTTAATTTCACCATTAATTCACCTCATTTTTATCGTCGTTTATGAAACTTTATAACAAAGACTTTTTGATAAAACTTGAGGTAACTATAACTTTAGGAAGAAACTTTTGAGGTAAAAGTTGTTGGAAATTGAATAAAGAACATTTTTCGTTTAGACAAATTTTATTCACTATAATCACAGTAGAATTGAATTAAAGCGAAATTTTGATAAAATACAAAAAATAATTGGTACAAAAAATGTTCCATGTTTAATTTCCAATAATTTTTATTTGAACAATTTTCTTTGAAAATTTACAAGCGAGGTGAAAAAAGGACAAAAATGGAAAAACTATTTACACTCGATGTATCAACACGCGGTGTTGTCAGTTTTACGAGCACGATTTGTAAACCAAATATTATACTAATTGATTTTCTTGGTTTTTTGATACGTTTAATCGAAGTTTATCGGTTTTTATTCGGTAAGACAAAAATGGACGAATGGTTGATGATCGATGACACCTTTGATGATAATCGATATCGCCGGAATTCCTTGGAATCTTTTTTCTCTCGCTCTTTCGAATTGTTGTGAAAAAGAAAAGACAGTGGGTTTCAATAATTGATGAAAAATCACGAAATTTACAATCATTTAATGCTCCTGCAGCTTATACAAATGAAGGATTCACGAATTTAAAAATTTAATAAAACGATCTTGACCCTTATCACGATACTTAGGGTTGCTAAAACAGGCATTCGTGATTCATTCATGAAGAAACGAAAAGAAGTAACCCACACATATACGCGAAGCTTATAATAAAAGACCAATTTGACAAAGTCTCGCTAAATGTATCCGGAAGAAGGGTATTCGATCCCTAGATACACGTAAGATATCGTCTTTGACCTTGTACGCAATAAATAATGAACCGGGGAGATGCTGAGTGAGATGTCGAAAACGACGTGGAAGTCGCGGAAGGGGGTGGGTGGAGAATCCGTATAAAATATTGTATTGTATAACATAATAAGACGTGTAGTAAAAACAGAACAGGTTCATGGATTCGATTGTGTAAATGAATTATAGAATTATGTAATCGTTTATCTGCGTAAAACTTGGAGTCGATTGTATGTCGCGAGCGAAAACCCAAAGTGGAATATTTGACGGGTCTCGGACGATGATAAAATAGGGTAGTGTATCAGTAGGCGAAATTCATATGGAAAAAGGGGAGCTTTGAAAAGCTTAATTTTACAATACGATATCCTCGATCACCTGTTGCCCGATGAAAACTCGTTGTATTTTTAGCTGACATCAAAGCTACGAAGAATGATCATCTGGAATTTCGCGCCTCGCAATTGCGAGCTTTGTGAATTTGTACAGAAATAGGGTAAACTCTGACGTCATCGAGGTTCCGAGATACAACGCGGGGTAACGGATTTACATAAGCTCCTGCGCTTTTTTCGCTGTTCTCAACGCCGAGCTCGCTGTTCAACTCGGACCCCCGACAAATGACCTGAATTTTTTACTAGCCTAAAGATGAGATATTTTTGAAAATTCAAGTTTCGCAAATAAAACGAGAAACCTGGTTCGTCGATGTTTATGAGATTGATTTTCAAAATGGTGAGCTCCTCAAGCGTTTAAATAATTCGTTTATAACGCGATATTTCTTCATCGCGTGTGAACTTATTCTCAAGAGGAAAATTTCCCTTTGTATGGGACGATATTTCCGATGCACTTAGATTCATACGAACACGAAAGTTATCGCGGTTAACGTACCCTCTTCGAAATATCGACGAATTTTCCACCATCGTCCCGCATAACGATTAAATTAACGAGTTGTACGTGAAAAAAAAAATTCCATTACAGCTGATACAAGCAGCACAGATGTTTCGAGATTTCCATTTTTCATGGGACACTTGCGAAAAGGGTTTCATGCGTTAAATTTGACCTATTTTTACACAACGTGACTCATGTCTTGGAAAAGATGTCACGAAGGTGCGAAAAAGTCGACGCTTTTGTGAAATCATACCTTATGTATTGATTCGCGGTGTATACAAATGTAATGCGATAACGCGTCTTTAGACTTACTCGATAATCGTCGATTGATTTTTTTTTTCACGTTTGTGACGTTGGTAGAATTGCGGTATGTATGTGTTTTACGGTTTGTAATTTTGTATAATTAATTTCGAACTGTTTTACGAATTTGTACCCAGCGGGGGGTGCTTTTTCAGTCGAGTTTTATTATAGAGAATTTTTTAATTTCACTTGAACTTGATTTTTAACCAGGATGAAATTATGTGAAATTGGAGCGAAAAGTTTCCAGTGTTTCCATCCCTTACGGAGACCTTAATATGTGTACCCTTCTGCCTATATTAGTTATTGATTGAATGAGAAAGTTTTCCCGGCGAAAGTTATTTTTCGAAGGTTTATTGTTATAGTTTTAACTTGTACGAGGATCTAGTTTGTAGGTCATTTTTTGTCCCTGAAATCAGAATAATTGCTTTTGTTGGGAGAGGTTTTTTTTTCGTGTTTTTATAGAATGTCCGGAGTAGCGAAGAGAGGGGTAAGGGGGATTTTCCTTTCGAGAAGGTTAGGAATTTTCAACTTATTTCATAATATATTAGACAATTTTTCTTTGTTTTTTTTACTCGATTAGCATCATGCATAAATTGGGTAGGAGACTCGCAGTTATTGCCCTGGGCTCATTTTCGAGTTTGGTGGCTCGAGGGAGGGGTCATTTAATACAAAATCGTAAACATTTTGGAGTTTTTTCTATCGTTTTAGAGTTTTTTCACGTTTAAATATCAACAAATATGAAATCAGCGTAAAATGTAAAATTTTTATACCTGTTTCGCTTGGACCATTCGCCGGTTTTCTTAGATTTTGTAAATGAAAAATAAAAATAAAATGGGGTGTTTAACAGGTGGTGAAAAGTGGGAAAAATAGTGATTATAAAAATGAATGATGAAAGTAGTGAAAAAGAAGTGAAATTGGTCAAAAAGTAGAATGAGGATGAAAAAACCCAAAGACGTGAAATATTTTTAAATCTGCACAAATATTGTTCATTTTTAATAAACGGATGCCAATTTTTCATTTATTGGCAACACTGATAGAATATGTCATATATTTTTTTTTTTCGATAAGCATATAATGCGTTAATTTTTTTACATTTTAAATACAGATTTTCTTCTAATCTGAATTTCAACTCGTTGATGGGATAAGGGGGGAGGGATGGTGAAAATGAGAGATTTTCGAAACTTTGGTAAACAGTTAGCGATCTAGCGAACAAGTTGTGATTTTTCTATTAAAATAACCGTTAGATACTCCGTCGAAAGAAGAGGAAGTAAGCCTTCAAATATTGCAAAAATTGCATATTTTATAATAATAATAAATTGTAAAATTATTATTGTAAAATTATTATTATTATAAAATATGCAATTTTTGCCATATTTGAAGGCTTTTTTCGTGCACTTTGTTGTAAGACCATCGAAAATGCTGATAAAAAATTCGCTCATTGAAGATCATGATTCAAACCCCCCTCCAGTTGTTGAAAACAAGACTAGTGTAATTAATTGACTTTTGCTGAAAAAAAATGAATTTGGTGCATATTCATTTTGGGTCAGTGACGTATTTAGACTCGGTCGTGGAAGAGAGATATGGTTAGTTCGATTTAAAAGAAATTGTTCATGATTAGTTCGTTGGATCATATTACTATTCTTCCTCGAAAAAAAAGGAATTTTGCCCAAAAATGAATGTCATTTCTGAAAGTAATTAATATTACGTAAATTATACTCAGGTGACTAGGTGTATCATTGGAATATACATTATTTTTTAAAGTTTCGATTGATGAGAAGGGAAATTTTGAATTTTTTCTGGTGATAACTTCTTAAAAAGTATATGTAAATTCCTTTCAAGACTAGTTCGTTTCAATTTTTACCTTTTTCGATCGATTTATGCTGCCTCATTTGTATTGTAATAATTTTACTATTTCATTTAAAATTAAATTCCTTCCGATGTCGAATTAAAATGTGGAGATTCTCGGGTGTATGATTTCGTATACGGTTTCTAAGTACCGAATAATTTAATATTAAAGAACGATGTGGCCATGAACTTCAGATCCTGTCAAAGGATCATCGTTCGTGGTCGCCTGTGACCTCGCGTATTTCGACGTTTGTCATAAAGTAAAAAGGAAAATTCACTTTTCGTTGTATCGAAGGATACGATATTTGAACCTAAGTTCATCGTAACTAGTCCATTGTGACGAACGAAATTCGCCATTTTAGCGCCGTTATTAACCCGACGCCATCGGATTGCTCCATCTTACTGGTTTTACAGGAATGATACTCGAGTATATTTGCCAAAACGGAATTAATTAAGGGAACGTGTAACAAGTTATAATCATTGGATGCGGTAATTCATCCGAGACGTTCTTTGTTTTGACGAGCACCTTGATCTCGTAACCAGATGGAAGAGTGTATTCTCAAAATATTGACGAATTCTGAATTTTACGATTGGTGATAATTTTCGACATCGATGATACTTTCACCGGTGTACGTAATTGGGAAATGAAATATGTATTTGAGACCATCGAACGAACGAACGACCGGTGATGTTGCATAAAGGTTTTCACCTGTCACCGGTGAAATAATTTTGGTTCATCGTGTAACAGCTGCTACATTATCAAGCTCAAGGATACGATACTTTCTTCATGTACTCTAGTTACACGCAACGACTTGGTGTATATTTAATCGAAGTTGGTAACGAGATTGAATAAATCTTAGCCTATAACTTGAATTCGTTCGGTGATGAAATGTAGGAACGAGGTGTAGGTATCGTGAGAAGAACGATTACCAAAATCATGGTTATTGATTTCAATAAAACGAGGCTTTGTTTGATAATTGATCGAATCAATTTAATGCGGCGAATTGTAAAAGAACATGTATCCGCCTAAACGAAGCTACACGGATAAGCAGATTTGGCAACGTAGGCCGCAGTATCATATTTTAGGAATGTTAGTAGGTTATACGGTGTTTCTTGTAGGGTGTCATTCCCCCTTTGGTTGGCAGTCGGCGTGCGCACAAGCAAAGTACAATGGACTCTTTTACCACGCTAATGTAGCTTACGGTGTAAGATGTTCCCCTCGTGGTCGCCGTCCTTCCTCACTCCTCATTCCTGTTTCTTAATATCGCGAACCGCGACCGCAGTGTTGGTCAGATGTGAAATTTCCCCGTCGCTTATCACTAAAAATCGCAATTTGCGGGTTCGGTACTGTTTACAATGACGTCATCGCTTGCTCGTTGATAAGCGTGTGAACGTGTGCAGATTAGCACGCCTTAGGTCAAGGTGTATTCGGGTTAATTTTATCGCGAATTTTGTTTAAAAAAATTCATCGTGTGCCGTTAATATCGCATATTTGTATTCCACGTTACTCATCGTCATTCTTGGAATACCTTTGATTTTTTAGCAAACAAATCATCGACGAGGTATAGTCATATTTGATTCTTGTTGCATTGATTCAACGTGGAATTTCTTATCTATGATTAAACGGCAATGATAAATGGTTCTTGATGTATACGTGATGGGATCGCGCAGTAGTTCGTTATCAGTACGGTAATTAACGTTGTTTTTAATGTTCTGGGTCATTGTGTTGTTTATAAATAAAGTAGGTGTGTGATTTTAAATCACGAAGAGCGTCTTGAGTGTTCGTATCAAGCGTTGTGCTATTTTTTCGATATCGTATCGGTGTATTTACTTGGTAACACTTCGTAGAAAAAAAAATTGCTTAATGATACATTGTCGATAGCTATTATTAAATTTAAAATTCACGAAAACGTATCGTCCAAGTTCAACATTTGATAAGAAACGACCATTGAGAATCATTCCGAAAGGTGATGGATTTACGCAAGTTTTGATAAGATTGATTTGAATACGCACGAAAAAATGATCGCAAGTGCGTACCATATGCTGAAAAAGCGTCAATTCGTGTGTTCTTTGTTTAGTGATTCGTCGGCGAAATTTATGTCATTTATGTGTTTTGTTTTCGTAGTCTGTTATGATGACTAAACGTTTTCGTCATAAATTTATGACTCGAGTATGACGGTATCATTTGAATAAATACGTGTAAATTTGATTTTCCAGTTAAATCGCGTTGATCGAACCACGCTTAGTTGATATTTTCACACTAAATGTTCAGTGGTACCTGAAACAAAATTATTTGGTAAATTCACATCATTAGTGAGCTAAATACTCGAGTAATTTATATATACCGGAAATATGTAGCGGAATTACGTTAATATTCACGTAATATGGAGATTTACCTAGACCATAACCCTTCATAAGTGGATTTACCTTTGGTTATATCTTGTCGAAAAGACCTTGAATTGGAAACTTGTCACGTGCTAATATTGGCGTATGCAGTTGATCGAATCAGCAACAAGTTAGATTATTCATCGCGTTAATTATAGCATTTAATCGTACATTAGCAATACGTATCGCGTTTATACTTACGTACGTCACATAAACACCGTAAATGAAATGGCGAATTATATTTCTTATCGGTCGTAAATACATCGAACTCGTTACGTGTGACAAAACGTTGTAACCTTTATCGAAAGATGTAAAAATAAGATAAGTGTTGACGAGAGGAGAAGGTGTAGACTTATGAAAAAAAAAAGGTATAATGAACTCTTAGCGAAAAAAAAACACATGAAATGCAAAGAAGAATAAATTTGTGAAAAAAAAATACGAAAAACCCATCAACAGGCGATAAAATACAAGAAAGGTATTTAGCGTTTGTACACGGTGGCAGCACTGTCGCGTACATCCTCTTCCTTCTCATCTTTGTCTTCCTCGTTACGACGCCGTTGCCCTTTTCACCCCACCACCGTTGTACGGTTGCTCGTCCGTTTTGATCATACGTTGTATCCCCCCCGCACGTTTCAATACTCTTCATTCAACGTTTTTACAAATGGTCTGCTTCGCTCTGTTTACGTGTTTACGTTGTTGTTGTTATTTGCGTATGGAGTGTGCGTGTGTGCGTACGTGCATCCAGTGTTCCTTTCGTATGTATTTTACCTAGTCCGCATTTTGTGTTCGTTTCTTCTTTACATATATCGACGAGTTCGTATATTTCGTACGTAAGACCGTATTGTGTTCGTTTTTTTTTCCATTTTACGTGTTCGTTAATTGCTCAAGATTATTTTAATATTATTTCGGTGTTAAAGAAAAATGGTGAGTGGTGTTGATGCATTTACCTGTGTTCTTTTGTTCGGAATTTACACATCGGTATATGGTGGTTCTCAATGTTGGTGTACGCGTTGTGGACGTATTTTCAGAGGTTATTTCGCCGTTTTCTTCGTTTTACGTATCGAACTATCGGGTTAATGCATGGTGTCGTTAATCTTTAATTCGTCGCTGTACGTGCAGTTGTAGCCTTGGTAAATGGACGTTGCGCGACGAATGTGCAGGTGTTTTTTCGTCTAGCGCGCATGGGTTTTCGGTGAATTTGTTAATTTTCGAGAAAAAATAACGTCGGTATGCCAGAGAACCGCATAGGCCGCAAATCACGTGACTTCGAATTTCAGGCGTTTTTCGCCTATATACACGCGATAATTAGAATATATTCATGTCGATACCGGTTAATTAGCCAGCGAAACCGTTATTATAATTTTACACATAGCGATAATTAAAACCTATGCGATGACAATGAATATTACAAACGGATAATGGTGATTATGCGTGGTGTTTCAGGGCTGTAAAATCGTTTCGACAAGTATTATACGTGGAACCGAGCTACGCCAGAGCGAACGAGATACATTTGAGGCTAGGTTTGATGTTCAAAGTCAACAATGATTGGGATGCGTCGTTGAAACATTTGCAACTAGCTTTATTCGACTCCAGTCCTAGTACATTTTCTAAATTAGAAAGTAAGTAGGCGTCTGGAAAAGGCGAAAAATGTACATGTAGCGGTGTATACCTTGGAAAAATTTCAACGTATCCGTTCACGTACAAAGGAAACCGGAACCCTGTGCCAGCAGTTGTACCGTATTACGATATTCCGAAAGGAAATACTCGTGTCGCGTAGCCGACGTCTTAATTACATATCACGTTTTTTTTTTTCTGTTACAATCTCGTAATTTAATAATACCGACTAATGGCTCGATAAATTACGATGCAAATAGTATTCTTGGTTTTTTGAAATTACATCAACGTGGTGATTGTACACGAAACGTTGCTCGTGTTGTTATGGAAAAGCCATAACACGTGTGAGCACTAAAAAAACACAGCTGTGGTCGCATACTGCACAACTATCGTGGGTTTTCCATTTCATATGTAATTTTTCATCGTCTCTAATGGGGTTTTCTTCTGTTTACAGTACGATTTCATATCGCGCATTTGTACGAAGTTCAAGGTAAATATAAAATAGCCAAAGATAGTTATGAGAATTTACTAAAAGAAAAAGACTTACCGGTTCATTTGCGCGCTGATATATGTCGTCAGTTAGGTATGGATACTATCGAGCTCAGATACGGTGCGCGCTAGCGCGTTAAATACCATATTCATTTTTTCCGCGTTTTTCTTATCTATCCAGGATGGATGTATCATTGCGTCGACGTTCTGGGCGATAAAAGTCAGCGTGAAAGTTACGCGATACAATTTCTACAGAAATCCATCGAAGCCGATGCGAAATCCGGACAATCATTGTATTTACTCGGTAGATGCTTCGCTAGCATTGGCAAGGTACACGATGCTTTTTTAGCCTATAGAAATTCCGTCGAGAAATCTGAAGGCAACGCGGATACATGGTGTTCAATCGGGTAAGCATTGGCGTTTCCTATGTTGACAGTATGGTTCCGTAATATGGGAATTTTTTCACACAGGGTACTATATCAGCAACAGAACCAGCCTATGGATGCTCTGCAAGCGTACATCTGCGCTGTACAGTTGGATAAAAGTCATAGTGCCGCGTGGACCAATTTAGGTATTGGATTTGAATATGTTTCCTCGATCGAAATCGCGTCTTCGGAGAGATTCCGTAATAGGCTCGGGACCCATTGAGGATATTCGCGGATATATCGGCGTTCCTGGGTTGTATCGCGAAGCACGTGCTATATATCGAGATGAGCCTGACGTGGTCGTTTGGATTTTCAACGTGTTGCTAAAATGGCCGGAAAAAACGATTTAAGCCGTTGAACGAATAACCCAAACATATGGTCGGATTGAGAAATCAGTCGAGGTTTTTTGTCGTCACGTCGTGTATCGGAATATTCAAAAGTTACCGCCAGATTTTGGCTAAATGGTGATTCGATGTTAGAAGAAATGTGTGATTTGAATTGAAACGTGGTGTAAGAGGTGAAATAACACGAGGAATTCGGAATATCATTTTATTTTGTCGTTTGTTGCCTGGAAACCGAAACGAGAATTAAATTTGGTAATTGTTTGTTGAATACATAGCTTTACTTTTTGAGACGTCGTAAAGGGGAAATACTTCGTGTGGAAATCAAGCTCGAGGTTTTGACAACTGAAAAGTATCAACATCAAATTTCACCTTTTTTTTGGTCAAAGCCTCGAGTACCTAAATAAACAATAATTTTTTTAATGAATCGTGTTAAAGTGAAAGATACCCGTCGAAATCCTTTCGCGTGAGATCGACCAAGTGTACTATACCTCACCCCCTCCCCCCTCATCGCGCACCGTTTTACCAATTTTTATGAAATAATCCTATAAGTTCTATATTTTTGGTAAATTTAGAAAAAAGTAATCAAAATTTCGCTAATAATTGAAAATATTTTTTGATTGCTTTTATTAATCGTCGAAATATGCGGGTAAATTTTACAAAATTGGTTTAAAAAGTGCGTTGATGACCTTGGAAAAAATCAAAATAATTTAAAAACTGATAACGTGCTTGAATTGATTGTAAAAAGTATTAAAATTGTATCAGAAATACAACACCGATGAAATCGATGAGGATTGAGTGTACTCTAGTTGAGTAAAAGAGATTGATGGTTTTTGGGAAACACTGAATAAACGTGAATTTTTGAAAATTTGAATAAAATAAGGATTTATTGATGAAATTGCTGAAGATTGAGTGAAAGAGATTGATGGCTTTTAGGAAACACTGAATAAATGTGAATTTTTGAAAATTTGAATAAAATAGGGATTTATCGATGAAGATCTAGTGTGCTCAAATTGAGTATAGAAGATTGTCACCTTTTGGGAAACACTGAATAAATGTGAATGTTGGAAAATTGGAGTAAAATAAGGATTTATTGACGAAATCGTTGAAGATTGAGTGAAGGGGATTGATGCCTTTTAAAAAACACTGAATAAATGTGAATTTTTGAAAATTTGAATAAAATAGGGATTTATTGATGAAACTGATGAAGATAAAGTTTGCTGAAATTAAGTAAAAGAGATCACCACATTTTGGGAAGCACTGAACAAAAGTGAATATCGGAAAATCTGAGTAAAATAAAGATTTTATTTCGATTTGTTGAGAAATCATTCAAAAACATGATTGTAGATTCAGACTTTTGGATGAAATTTCCAATTAAAAAGTTTAAGTATCTCAAAATTAATTTGAAACATGAATTTTAGTTTCAGTGGTTTGCAAAATGGAAAAATTGATGTTAAAATTATTCCAAAGAAAAATTTAATTTGTTTAAAAACTAGCAACATTTTCTTAAAAACGAAAATTCAGCGTTGAAATATCGTAACCTTTCTTTTTCTCATTTCCAAATCAGCAAATCCAAAATCTCTCATTTTTCCCCAAAAAATTATAGAGTAGTTTAACACGAATTTCCCTCATTTTTCCGAAATTTCGAGTTATTTGACATGTATTTTTTTGCAAAATGAAGCTCTGAAATCGAAAATATACTGAAAAAACGACAATTGCTGTTTTTGAAAATTTCAATTAATTAAATGAAAATGTTAAAATTAAATAAAGTTTACTATAACGTTATAAAAATAAATAAAAAAATCATCAATTCTGAAATCATAAACTCGTTTTACATTCAATATATGTTCTTAATTTTGTAGGAAATTTTTCAATTTTATCTCGTCTTTTGGGTAAATTTTGTAAATTTCTCAACATTTCATGTTACTTTTTTATAAACAAAATTTCTCACAATTTGGGAAATTTTTTTCTAAATTAAATGAAAAAAAAAATTGCGGAATTTGAGATTATTCGATGATCGCTTAAAAACGAATTTATCTGAAAAATTCTCCGAAAAATGAGAAAATTGTTTCAGAATTTGCATCAAATAACTGAACAAATTTTATTTTCGACGATTAAGCGTATCGTGATAAAAATTGTAAGTTAGGTTTATTTTCATAGATGTTAAAATTTAGAAGGGGGGGGGGGTGAGGGCAGAGATTTTCGAGTTTTCTTGCTCATTATGTTATTAAAATTTTGAGAAATTGTGGAAAAAGAAGTAAAATCGTGGAAATAACTTCGCTAAAAATGTCAACAGGGTGTCACGCAAATTACTCCATCTTTATCATGGTCACCTTGTCTCGAAAACGTATCGAAAATTACGAATCGCTGGTTTTTTTCAGCCTTCAGCACTGGCAACACTGATACGAATTAGAAAGTTGAATCTTGGCGAACGCACCGCCATTCCGTTCGGTCTTCGGAGGCTGAAAATGGATGGAAAATCGGACGTATAAAATCGTTGAAAAATTCGCGTACCCTGGTTCAGCGCGATGTAGCATTTTCACCGAAAAATAAACGCTTATCTTTGGAGTAGAGTAAAAGGCCGGATTCGCTACGTATCGCAGAACGCTGCCGTAGTTTCGGAACACCTTGTACAATTTACGCGTTTTTCCGCGTAACGGACGCGCGTTATTTGCTGAATCGTGCTGGAAAACTACGCTGAAATTTGATCGCGTTTTGGATAGGTCGATGCGATAACACCGCGTTTCGAATACCTTTCGAGGTTCACCTTTGAACTTGATCCCAATACGAGGCCTCGTGTCAGCGGATTTTTTCCACGATGGCGCGGTGTCCTCGTCGAAGGAACTAATAACGTGTGTTGGCGTATATTACATATTTATTACGCGATTAAATAACGAAGAAGTATGTGGAAGCGCGACAGAGAGGGAACGAGATAAGCGAAATTACCAGCGTAGCGGCGTCGGGCGGAAAGACGCGGGAGCAGCGTGGCGAGTTAACACGTACGACGCGTACGTAAAATATTACAAATAAGATGGAAAAGAGGGAAAAAAACGCACGCGTGGAAGGCGCGATAAAACGAACGAAATTGAAGGTAAAAGATGCGAGATTGTTGAGGAAGGTCACGTTACGTGAATTATCTTCGTTCCCGAAGAGGTTTCCTCGTCGGTGGGGCTTTTCGCGATGTGTACGTTTATACGTGTAATTAATTATGTGATTTTTGTATTTTTTTTCGTATATTATGTATAATCGACCTCGTAGATGGAGGTAAGGGTGTAAAACGCTGTACTTGGCGTATGCAAGCCGTCGTGTTCGTGTGAAGTACCGGAACGCGAATGTCACCGCGGTGATTCTAACGTCGTCTGTTTACCGATTTGTGCAGGTATTTTGTATGAAAGCTGTAATCAGCCGAGAGACGCGTACGCCTGTTACGTAAACGCTACCCGTGGCCTGGAAGCTAACGGACCGGTTAACGAGATCTCCCTCAAGATATCCATCACTCAGTCGTGTATTCCATCATTGAACGCGAATCTGGCTCAGCGCATTAAGTTCTTGCAAAGTCACCTGTGCAACGCTCCAATGCCTAGTATTACCTCGAAGTGAGTATTTAGTCGGCCAAAGGCGGATGCCGCTGAATCACCAAGAGTATAAATAGTCTCAGGGATATTTTCAATCCCCCCCCCCTATCCACTGCTAAATTTTGGCGTAATTATTGAACGGAAAAAATTGAAAGGAAGTTATGATTGAAAGAATATTGAACCTAAGTGATAATAATGGCGATCTTCATTTTATCATTTTTCGTTCTACTCATTTTTAAAAGTAACTTTTTGACCTTTTATCATTGATAAATTATTTATTATTTTTGGTATTTTTTGAAATCAATTTTTGTCGCGAAAGTAAATAAAAAGTTGAGAAAAATTGTAAAAAAGCTTTAAGGGTGTGCTCTGTGTTTACATTTTTTTCTCTTATCAGTGCAAACTTTTTCCCAAGATATTTCCATGAATATTGCTCGGATTTTGATGAAATTTGTTTTATTAGATAGCTTATGTGATTTTGAAATCCTGACTGTTGAGATATTTTTAATTAATTAAATGAATTTTGCGTAAATTGGTTGAATAAAATCGATTGAAAATGAAATTTTTAAAAAGTCTCAACAGTCAGGATCAAAGATTGCTATCGATAATGTAAATCAAAAAAAAAGTTGAAAATTGGCTGAGATAAGCGGGTCGCAGTACATTAGAACGTTCATTATCGTTCATCTAAAACACGTGAACAAACGATGAATGGTCAATATTTATGAACAGTCCGTCTTGTTTAAAATAATTAATCAGTCGGTGCAGAGCATACTCTTAAAAATCATATTTTTGGATTTTTTTAAATTCAATTTTTCTTTATTGAAACGATAAAATGCATAAAAATTTTTTTAAACGTGCAAAAAATTCTGAAAAATTTCCAATGATAATCAAAAACCATAGTTTTTGAAAAAAAAATGATCCTTGCTATAAAATTTTGAAGCCATAATATCGATAATCGAAATCGAAATATTAATATCGAAATATCAAAAGCATAACATCGATAATCGAGATACAAGTATTATAACTGAATCGAAATCGAAACCGTAATGTCGATGTATCGAAATCGAATTTAAATATTTTTCTGTGAATTTTCAAAATCATCGTCGATTATCGAAATCGAAATATCAAAAAAGCGTAATATCGATAATCGATATTCGAGTATTATATCGAAATCGAAGCATTAAGGTCGATGTATCGAAATTGAGTTTAAACAAATACTTCATAATCGAAATATCAAAGTCGAATGAAGATTTTGAAATTGAAATGTTAAAATTGAATTATCTATACTGAAATATCGAAATCAAAATAATTAGATAATTAATCGTAAATTGGCGCAGCTCGTTTTTTGATGTAATTTCCAATTATCTCGTTGTTGTCTTTAGTTTAAAAAAGTTCTCGTTCGCTTATTTTCGTGCATAAAATGATTTTAATTTTTTTTTCCATTTACGTATTTTGTATTTCATTATTCTCATAAAATGTACGTTTTTCGCTATTTAGAAAAATATATTCAATCTATTGGAATATCAACCGCTAAAAAATGGCGTAAAAACGAGAGATTTATTTTAAAATTCAATCACTACAATTATTTTTGGTGAACTGGACATAAACGAATTTTATGCATTTAAAAGAAATAAAGAGAGGCATTTTTCAATGAAGGAAAAAAATTAAAAAGAAGAATTATCGATAAAAATTAACGAAATTTTGACGTAAAATTATTTAAAAAAAAATATCAAACAATGAAATTCATAATCGTTAAATTAATTAAAATTTTACGAAAATCAAGCTGCAGAATGGTTCAAAACAGCCAAAAAACGTGATTTAAGGTTGTATGACGATTAAACATTTTTTTCATGTCTCTTATTGCGTTTTTGAGGTCGCTGAGTGTGAATCTGAGGTAATTTTTCATTTTGGAGGGGGCGACCCCCGGGGGAAGGGGTAAATTTGAAAAATGTGGATTTTAACATGCGATATGTCAAAATGTATGTTTTTGAAGTCGCTGAATTCAAATCCGAAACTATTTTGCATTTTGGAGAGGAGGGTATATCAGAGAAATAGAAAAAAATCAGAAAATTTAGAAAATTTCAAGTTTTGCCCTGTGATGAGTCAAAAAAACTGTTTTTATGGTCGTAAAACACAGATTTGAAGTAGATTTGTATTTTGGACAGTGAAACATCTTCGTTGAAAGTATTAATTTGCATATTGGCCGAATTTGACTTGCGATAGATCAATATACGCACATGAATTTTCAACCAAAATTTGTGAATTTGACGTAATTCAATCGCGTGTAAAATCGTTCGTCGCCAGTGGTCGCAAAAATTGCAAATTGCCCCAGTTTCAGGACCACTTAAGGCTACTTTTGGTCCATGAATAAACTTGGATCCGCTTGCATCCCAGTAATTTTATTATTTTAAAAAATTTTATTTCACGAAAAAAACAGCCATTTTGAAAAAATGAAAAAAAATACTAACGTTATTCAAAAAAAAAAAAACAATCTCATCGCGTGAAAGTGCTCACTTTGAGGTACAAAACGCACTATTGAAACATAAAAATATACAAATAGGTTACAATTATAATTACGTTCAGACATTGACGTATTTTTTGTTACATTGTCAGAAAATACATATTACTGTTTTGCGGGTGGGTGGTGGGTGCAGGGGTGAAAAAATGGCTGTAAAAATCTTTTGTACTGGTACTTACACTACCTACTGTCATTCTCCAATATGTAAAACTTCCATTGACCTTTATTTTTTTGCTTAAATCACGTTTCTTGAGCCGTTTTAGACCACTGTGGCGCTGGTAACAAACCTATCCACGTCCTCCGGCCACGCTCTCCCTTCCCTTTCTAAGAATGGGTAAATTCGCCTCGAAATAAAATTCACATTCAAGTAACGAAAATCTCCGCATTTTCACAGACGTAGACAATTGCCATCCATAGAAGAAGCTTGGAATCTACCCATATCGGCCGAGATGTCTTCGCGACAGCAGCAACAACAACAGCAGCAAATGAAACAGAAGCAAAAACAGCAGCATAAAGCCAGCTCGCAGAAGCACGCACAGGTTCGTCTCCGGTATAATTACTGAGGCGGGTAACGAACGCGAAAGAATTAAAAGAAAGAAGCGCCCAGATTTCCACGCGTCTCGTGGGCTCGCTTTTTTTTTTTGGTTTTTCTGCTTTTGTGTAGTTTCGCGTGGTTGGTTTGTGTTTGAGGATATGTTTT
This sequence comes from Maconellicoccus hirsutus, assembly GCA_003261595.1. NCBI lineage: Eukaryota > Metazoa > Arthropoda > Insecta > Hemiptera > Pseudococcidae > Maconellicoccus > Maconellicoccus hirsutus. Next base: position 20,247 of record QBDW01001394.1, read on the forward strand.
TTGTGCATCGGTGTTTTCTTTTTGTTTTTTTGGTTATATCCGTACGCGCAGGATGTTCATGTTGCTAATGGTCGTACCAGCGGTAATGCTGCCACCGCGCCTGTAACTACTACTGCCTCAGCTACCACTCTCACTGCCTCTTCCAAACGACTTAAGGTCAGCTCTACTAATCGCTTTGTCCGTTAGCGAGACGAGCGCTGTACGTGGTGGTATCTCGGCGTGATATGTGTCGATGTACCATCGGCGTATTGTCCGAAAAGGCTTTTCGTCGCCTCGGTGCCTCTCTCTTGATGTGTCGCTAAATACGGATGTGTTTTTTTGGTTTTTCTGCGGTTTGTACGCGGCGTCGAAGCGTATTTATGGGGGTTGTTTGCGTTTTGTTTCAGGTCGGTCATAATGGTGAATTAGTTAATGCCTCCGATGGAACGGTACCGTCCATTGATTCGAATAGAACGATAAACAATAATAACAATTCAACTCCGCCGTATTATTTGAGCACGCAGCAAATGATGATGTTGCAGTTTTTACAGCAAAATTTGCGCACGTTGACGCCTCAGCAACAGGTGAGCGTGCTGGAATTCGCGTTAATCAAATAATTAAGAATAATATTTGGGTAAAAAAATTTTTGAATGAATTCATTGAGCTACTTTCAACTTGAAAAAAAATTATTACAAAAATTTTTGCTAAAAAATGTCGAAATTTAAAAAAAGAATAAAAAAAATTCAAATATGAAACGAGTGGTGGTGAGGAGGGGGAAAGGGGTAATTATTTGTCTTAACTCTGAAAGAACTCCGTGATGTGTCCTCCCCCCTCTTGCCCTCTTCATCGTTTAAATTTATTCGTGAGCTTTTAAAATTGAATAAAATGAAATAAGTTGTTATCGTTGTCGAAGAAAAAAAATCGGCGAAAATTTGCGCATAGAAAGAAATTGCTCGTTATTTAATTTCTTTCTATGCGCAATTTTTCTTTTCGTCGTTTTAAATTTAGAAATTATCTCGAATGAATGAAAAAATAGAAAAGGAAAAAAATCGAATTTTAATTAAAAGTTGCCCGCAGAAGGCGTGAATTAAGTCGATAAATGTGAAAAAAATTGAAACCAAAAAACGAGCAATACTTTGCAATGGTCGCTTTTGCGGTTTCTCTTTATTCGGACGCGATGCCTTCATCGACGGGAAATGCCGCCTTTGGCGTTGTACTTTGGAAAATACACGTCGGCTAACGTGCGTTGATAATTTTTCGGCAGAACGCTCTGCAACAACTCCAGCACCAGTATCGTCTAATGCAACAGCACCAGCAGCAGGTGAAGCTACAGCAGCAGCAGCAGATACAAAATCAAGCCGGAAACAGTACGTCTCCGAGTCAAACGCCTGCGGCGTCCGCTGCGGCCGAATCAATGCACGCGCAATCATCTCCGGTTAGTTCGGCCAATTATCAGCAACAGAATCAGTCGAACGCTTCGGTTATTAAGCAGTACCCTCAGCAGGTTGGTTCAGCGTTGGGATATCGCTTGATAGGAAATGAGTTGATTTATGCTTTTTTTGCGAGATAATACGGCGAAGGAGGGCGATGGGTTGTGGAAATGCTTTTGCGGGATTTGTCGCTTTGAATGTACGCTTGGTGTTTGGGTTTTCTTCTCTGTTTCATTAACGTTTAATAATTTTTAGGGTTTTAATGGTAACGTATCTTCTACTGGCTTTAATAACGGTAACAATGTACAGACGGATAATGATTCGGTCGCCGATAACGAATTTAAATCGCAAACGCCTACGAGTCAGTCGTATCCGTTGACGGAATTTGACTCACAGGTATAGCGATGTTGCTTTTATATTCTGCATGCGCTTAATTTCGCCTTCGGATGCGCGGCCATCTCGACGCGTGATTCTTATCGCGTATTTTTCTTTTTCCGGTATCGAATTCTCTCGATTTAGATTAACTCGAACGATTGCGATATGAAGTTAACCTCTGGGACGGATTTGGGCGTAAGCGATCAAGAACTACAAGCGTTGTTATCGCAGAAAGACATCGCCAAGTCGTTGGCCGAAGATTTGCTGAAACATTTCGGATCTCCGAGCGGCGTCGATGATATCGACATCAAGGATGAGTTAGATTTACCTCCGGCTCAAGGTATTGTGACGTTTTGTTGACGTAATCGCGTAATTTCGGGTCAACGTGAATGGTTTGTTTGCGTGCGCAGATAACGAAAGCAATAGTATCAGTTCGAGTACCTTGACACCGCGAAGTGTTCAGCAGAAGAATGCGTTAGCTAATGCGGACGATTGTTACCGTAAGTACGATTGTATGACGAGTACGTGATAAGGTATCGTGTAATGGCCGGATGTACGTTTTTTCGGTAGAATTCAAAGATGAAGTTATTAAAGCCGAGCCTAGAGATATTGTACCGAAAGAGCCTCCCAGAGAGATCGAATTCTCGATCGATATGACCGCCAAGCAGATTATCGAGTCGTGCAAGTAAGTCAACGTGGTGTGGCGGATTCGACGACGGATTTTAATCGTCGGTATTTTCGCAGAGGTAAAGGTACGAACGGTGTTTCCAATGGTAGTATACTCTATGACGACAAAGGGCCGCCGCCGTCGCCTCCTGATCCGCCACCTCAGATCTTAACCAAGGAACAACTATTACCGCCTACTCCATCCATATATTTAGATAGTAAAAAACAAGCCTTTAGTCCGCAACTGCAAGAGTTCTGTTTGAAACATCCGATAGCGGTGGTTCGCGGTATAGCGGCTGCTTTGAAATTAGGTTCGTATCCGGGTATCGCAGCGAAGCACCGTGGAATGTGGTAATTAACGAGTATTTCGTTACAGATTTAGGATTATTTTCTACTAAAACGCTGGTCGAAGCAAATCCCGATCATTTGATCGAGGTTCGAACGCAAGTGCAGCAAAGCGGCGATGAGAATTGGGACCAGTTGCATGGTCGTAAAGGTTGGGCTTGTATTAGTCATAGATCGCATACCACCATCGCAAAGTATGCTCAGTACCAAGCGTCTAGTTTTCAAGATTCTTTAAGAGTATGTTGAAATGTAAATGAGGGATGTTGGCGAAAATGTGTATATTAATGGTGATACTTTTGCAGGAGGAACGTGAGAAAATCGGCGGAACGCATTCGTCGAACGCGCAAGTTAGTTCTAGTAATTTATCCGATTCCGATTCCAAAGATTCGACCGGAAACGTAAAACGGAAGAAGGGTTGCAATTTTGTGAGTATAGATTTAATGTCCGTATGTGTTGTTCTGTTGAAGGAAATGCGACGAAATTGTCAAATTTAGTTGGATAATTTCTGGAAAATTGTGGGAATTTTGTTAGCGATCGATGAAAAATATATCAACAAATGTTATCAGAGTTTATAGTGTCATTTTGAAGTAATTGTAACGCTAATGTGCGAAATATTGAAAAAAGCTGAAAATTAGTGAAAAGAAACGAGCTTTGCAATCATAAAAATGGTCAAAATGTAACTTACTTTTGCATCAAAAAATAGGAAAGTTATTTTTCGTCGAATTATAACGGTAGAAAATCATCTGAAACCTTCGCGTTTTCGAGTAAAAATTCAAAAACAACAATTTCTCTATATATTACAATTCAAGTATCCAGTTTTCAACTTTTCGTTGCAGCGCGCTTTACACGTCACTTCGTTACAACGATATTATGAGGTTGTGGGGTCATTTCAGGTCAAATCAGCATAAAATTGGGTAATGGGACGTCGATTCTTTTTTTCAATTTTTATCTATATTGAGGTCATCAAACGATGATGAATGACGCGAAATTTGAAGTTCCGTGCAGGGTTGTCATTTTACATGTAGAATATGTAAAATGTAAAATAATTTGAAAAGCCATTCTGATTGGCTAATGATAAGAAAATTGAAGATGAAAGATTCAAATAAAAGCAGTGATTACAAATCGTAATCTTTCTGTATAATTAAAACTTTTTTCTGAATGTTTTATAAAATTTATTCAACACAGCTATCACATGTTCATGGACTTCATGGTTAAATTTGAAAATTTGGAGTATAGAAATTTGCCTTTTAGGCAGAAAGACAGAATTCGCCATATTTAGGTACTTTTTTCTTACATAAAAACTTTTTTCTGAACGTTTTAAAAAATTCATTCAAGAGTTTATGGTTAAATTTGAAAATTTGAAGCAAATCTATAGAAATTTAGATGATATTTGCAGTATTTTGGTATTTTTTTACGCAAGTTTACATATTCTACATAATATTCTACGTTTTATATTCTACAAGACAACCCTGGTTCCGTGACTTTTCTTTCCGGAGTTACGGTGATTTGAAAATTTTCAAGATGGCGGAAATTCGAAAATTTCAAGTGCAGATAACTTCAGTTGTATTATGCCTAGCGATTAAAATTTTTTTTTTGATTTTGTTCTACTCTCAAAGGGGAACTCGTGTATGGTGGCAGAATCAGTGTTACCACTTGACTCGAAAAAAACTATTTGGTATTTTTAAATTGCAAAAAAATATGAACTCTGTGAGTTGCAATTCTGAAAATTTCTTATTTTATGCGAAATAACATATCTTGAAATTGTGATTATTTTATGTTGATATTTTCGAGAAAAAAATTTTGAAAAATTGCTACTTCTAGGGAATTTATTGAAGTAAAATTGAGAAAAACGTTTTTTTTGTAGATTGGTCTTCATGTTTGAACTTGATTGAAAATAATTTTAAAAAATGTATTTTTTTAGAAAATACAGAAAATTTTTCATATTTACTGGTTTTCATCGTCGTTAAATTAACCAATTTACTCAATTTTAGTATTTTTGACAGTTCTTTTTTTCGATTAATGAGCTCTGAAGTATTGTTCTCTTTGATCAGCCATAAATTAGCGAAAGAGCTGTTAATTGCTTTTTGTTTTTTGTATTTGAACATTTTTACAATTAATTTTGTGTGAAATTCGCCTCAAAAATTAACAAAATTCCACATTTTTGTTATAGAAATGTAAAAAATTTTCTCCTTTTCTTCGCTCTATTTTTTCAATTTTCCCAATTTAATCATCGTCATTGAAAAATTGATAAAACTATTCACCTGAAAGAAAATTTTATAGAGATTTTTACTCCTCCCCCCTTTCACTCGCTTTGAAACTGTCTTCAGTTGAGGTCACTTTACGTTCTGGGAAGGATTGTATTAAGACGATACTTCCCTTTTCTTCTTTCGTCAACCTAAAACTATACAATTAAATCAAGTACGTAATTTCATACGAGCGAAATAATAAAATCAACGTCGTGTGTATTTCTGTCTACAGAGTGTACCAGGTATCAAACCGCCTCAAGGTTCGAAAATGCTGAGATTCGGCACGAACGTCGACCTGTCGGACGACAAAAAATGGCGCTCGCAGTTACAAGAATTAATGAAATTACCAGCTTTTGCCAGAGTAGTATCGGCTAGCAATATGTTATCCCACGTTGGGCATAATATCTTAGGAATGAATACTGTCCAGTTGTATATGAAGGTGAGTAATGATGGTACGAGAAGCGCGATGTCGCGAATAAAATCCTGTATTAATCAAGCTCCGAAATCTTAGGTTCCTGGGAGTCGAACTCCGGGCCATCAAGAAAATAATAATTTTTGTTCTATTAATATTAACATCGGACCAGGCGATTGCGAGTGGTTCGCTGTGCCTGATGCGTATTGGGGCGTTATATATAATCTGTGTGAAAAGTACGTATACGTTCGTTCCATTCAGGTATTTTACATAGAAAAATATGCATTAATCGGGTGTATTTATTTTACAGAAATAATATTAATTATTTACATGGCTCGTGGTGGCCTACATTAGAAGATTTAGCCGCCGCTAATGTACCGTTGTATAGATTTTTACAAAGACCCGGAGATTTAGTTTGGGTTAATTCTGGTTCGTTGATGTTTCATTGGTTTATTTAACTTGCATATAAATGAAGATTTCCACGATGCATTTTTTTATGGTTTAGGATGTGTGCACTGGGTGCAAGCGGTAGGATGGTGTAATAATATCGCATGGAACGTTGGGCCTTTGACGGCGCGACAATATCAATTAGCCATTGAAAGATACGAATGGAATAAATTACAAAGCTATAAAAGTATAGTTCCTATGGTGCATTTATCGTGGAATTTAGCTAGAAATATCAAAGTATCGGATCCGAAACTTTTCGAGCTTATTAAGTAAGCGTGTATTTCACGTGTATTCGAGACGCAGCGGCGGTATTAACACGTGTTTTATTTCCGTAGGAAATGTTTATTAAGATCTTTAAGGAACTGCGTTCTAATGTTGGAATTCGTTAGAGCTAAAGGTGTCGAGGTTCGGTTCCACGGTAGAGGTAAAAACGAAGCTTCACATTATTGCGGACAATGCGAGGTAATTGGTTGATTACACGTGTTGAATCGATGTACGCGTATTTCACGTGTGTGTTTTTTTTTGTTGCATCGCAGGTGGAAGTATTTAATATATTATTTATCCGCGAGCAAGAAAAACGTCATGTGGTACATTGCGTAGATTGCGCTCGCAAGCAAGCACCTGGATTAGAAGGCTTCGTTTGCCTGGAAGAATATAAATTAAGCGAATTGATCGAAGTGTATGATAATTTTTGCCTGCATCCGGGAATGGGTGTTAAATATTCGTAGTGTTTTGACCGCCCTCCCCCCCTCCAAGGCAAATGTAAATTTTATATGTACAGTAGTTGAAAAATCTGTAAACAATGATACGGTTGAGTTTTATTTTTGTTTTGTAATTGTTTGTTTGCGCTGTATTTTTTTTTTAATTTGTGGTATAATGATTTTCGAACAAAGTGATTTTTTTTTTGAAACGTTGACGGGATTTTTGACTCTCGCTCCCTGACGGTTTTTTTTAATTATCAAGATGTATTTAGCTAATTGATCGAATTTTTACGATTTTTAATTCTACATGGTACGTGTTTGTGTGTTATTTTAACCTTTTTTTTTCCTTTCGGGAATTTCGAACGTAGATGAATTTGACGGATGCGATTTGTATGTTTTTTCTTTTTTTTTTATTAAAGACGACGTCGAATTTTTGGTTGAATTTGAGTTGTGCCATTTGGTTTTCACTCGTATTAACGAAAGGCATTTTCTATTGACTCGATCGAGAATTCGTACGTATTCGAAACTGCCATAATTTCAAAGAATTTACTTCTTAAAATTTAGTTAAATTTTAGTTAGGCTTTTTAATTATTTTTTTATAACGTAGATACGTCGTTATCGCAAATTGAAATTTACCCGACGCGCGTTATTAAGAACTGCCATTAGATTATGTTTGTGTGGGATGTTTGCATTCGTGATAAGAACGCAAAATCTTCCTCGATTTAAATTGTGTTCATATCGATAAAAATTCGATGCATGAAAGCGTTTTTAAAGATTCACATTATGGTTACCTAATTGTATAGGTAAATTTTTTAATTTTTTTACTCGTTTGTGTATTTTAGGGATTTGTTTTTTTTATTTGCGGAAATTTTACCATCTTTTGTTCAGGGCCTACCGTCATTACCTCAATGCCTTTTTAAATTGAGCTTTTTTTTCGCTCGATAATTTAACAGGGTGAAGATAAGTCGGGTTTTTGCCTTTTCATCTGTTTTTTTCTTTCTTTTTCAGAAGTACAAAATTTGTGGGAGAAAATTTTTACAGCTTTTTTTATCGTTCTCGTCAATTAACTTTCTCATCGTATTGTGTTCAACTTATTTATTATTCGAGTTTTTTTCTGAAATTGGCAATGAAACTTGTACTTACTAAGGTTTTTTGTAATATATTTTTGTGCTAAATACGCAATTTTAAATGGTGTCGTAATTCTTTTCCGTAGGGTAGGTTTTCCTTGAAAATTGTATGCTAGATTGTATTTTATTGACTAGTTAAGATGTGTATATAATAGTTGATCTCAATTAATTTATTGTGTAACACGAATAAATAATGTATATTTCAACGTTATGTGTTTTTTTTGTAATTCGTTCGCGAACGATGTTTCATAATTCTGTATGAATCGTTTCCGAACGATTTGTCGATAGAGTATATTTTTGGTAGTTTTCAGATTTGAATAATATTGATTTAAAGGTGTTTTAGTGAGTTGTTCGCGAAGGAGTCGTTTCATGAACGAATCGTTCGCGACCATCGGGTAATTTGCCCAATAATTATTAGAAGTGGTGATTTTTATTAAAATAATTTCCTTTATTAACCACCATGTTCAAGTGAATCGTTCGCGAACGAAGAATCGTCATGTGAACGAATCGTTCGTGACCGACGGAGAATCCTTTCATATTTCAAAAAAAGTTTTTTTTAATTCTGGTAATCGTGGATCTGTCATTTTGTTAATAAAGTTTTAATGATTTTTTTTTACAGCAAATTGTACAATACCCCGGCACCCTTCTATAAAAAATGGTCGTTTTTACTCGTATGATAAAATATAAAAATTGTGGCGTCAGTTTCGACTTGACCATTTTAAGAGTATTTTTATTGTAGCTAATGAGTCGAAAATTCATTTTTGGCGAAATTTTTCAAATTATTGTTACCTTTTTTTATTGATGACAATTTTTGAGGTACCTTTGTCATTATAAAATTCTGTTTTCCCTTTTCCTTGAAATATAAAGCTTACATCACCCTTTCCATTTCAGCAAATTTATTTTAAAAATTGTATCTATCTCGGTGCTCCTTCTAATATGTCTCTCTCAGTTTTATTCAATCATTTAGAAGAATCAAATTAACTTATGCAAACCTATTCGATGATCGGGAAATAACTACTCATGTACACAAGAAATGTGTAATTGCGAATAAACGTAAAAATTAAGAACAAAATGAATACAACTAGATCAATATTATATCTTCGATTACATAATAAAACACTAATCGAAGAGCAAAGTTAACCTGAAAACAAGGATCGAATATCGTTCAATATTCATTTTTGACATCGACATTCGTAGATAAATCGGTGTTTTCTTCTTTCAAAGCGAAAGGACGATGTTGAATTAAGTTCTCTTTTTCTTTAAATTCGGTAGCCCAATCAGTAAACGATGTTTTGGAAGCGTTCAATCTTCTGTTAATAATCATATCATTCCAGTCTTTGAAATCTTTACCTTCGCGTTTTTGCGGTATACGATGGAAACTAACTTGGTATGCTAAACGACGAGGTCCTTTTCGTTTCTTGTTGTTTTTAGAGCTGTTGGAGAAGTGGCAGTTAGGAGTGTGAAATAAAGAGTAAGGATTTGTGAGAAGTGTAAGTTTGCTGGCGTTTTGATTCAAAGGATGAGTGAGACAATCACATCTCGGGGGAGCATTTCCTTTTTTAGAAATAAGCATTTGTTCTTTGAATTTATAATATTCGTTTTTCGCTACTTCTTTGACGATTAAATGTGAAGAAATGAAATAATAATAACAGAATTTGGATGGTCTGATGTTTTGAGGTAAACAATGGCGTTCGGGAGCACATAAAGATACAGCTCCTGGTACAGCTATGGGCATCATACGTCGGAAAATTTCATCAACTGTTTCCGTGATACGTTTTCTTTTAAGTGTTACGTGTTCGTCGACGTCGACAACAGCTAGAGTTTTGAAATCATCGCAACTACCGCTGGTGTCGTAGCTGGTAACGATACAGTCATCGTCTGAATTTTCATCGACAAGTTGCACTTCATCTTCGTTCGATTCCATCGATTGTTTTTTGATAGTTTGGTCTAATTGCGAGGTGGTGTTATCGTTATCTATACTAGATAAACTGAGATCGTGTTCGAAGTAAGCTCTCATTTTGGTGTCGTAATCGTAGATCTCCGAATCATGATTATCGATTTCCATTTTTATAGGAGAGGGTGGCGGTGAAGGTTCGGTGTGTATGACTGCGCTAATTGTCGTAGAATTTGTCATCGGTGGAGAGTTATTTGAACAAATCGACAAGTCATCTTCGATGTCGTAACAAACAACGGCGTTGATTTTGGCTTGGTCGTAATGATTTTGTTTTAATCGCGACTCGTAGTTTGTTTCCACATCAATTATGTCTTGACAAGGAGAATTTTCGATTTGCAAAGAATAATCAACATCTTCATCTTTTAATTCTTCGACGTCGATTATACGAGGTTGATCGATGGAGTTATTAGCGCAAGGTGGTGGATTGCTGGCAGACGAAGGAAAGATCCATTCGATTTCATCGTCTTCAAAGTGTACATGTTTGTTTAGACTTCTTTGTGGAGTTGATACGTTCGTTTTGCTACGAGAGGTACCAGCAATCGGAGTATTTACTGTGCCAATACAAACAATGTCGTCTTCGTTTTCCAAGTCGATTGTGGAATATAAAGAAGCCTGTGGTCTGGGTCGACGAAAAGGAATGTGAGATTGGTTGTTCATTTTAATTACCTTATCACTTTCGCGGGTCGGATTTTTGGGTCAGCGCGGCGAAGTATTCGGTAGTTATTAAATCATTATATTAAAAGGCAACACGTATGGAACTCACTTGCTAAAAATTCAAACCGGAGTCACAATTTTACGTATTTATTTCAGAGATTTTTCATAATTGTGTTTTGAACTGTTTTGTTTTTTATAGATAATGAAGTGATACCAGATTGTAGTTGATGTGATTGACACAAACAACGATTGGCGCTACCATCGATGGTAGGTAGGTAGGTACGTAGTATAGGCATCTATCAGCGCTCCGATCTAAAATGTGATAAGAGAAGGTACTACGTAAGTGAAAGAACATGGAAAGAACTGGGAAAGAACAAGCAACAAGCGTCAACTGCAGCAAAGACGCGGTCATTCGCCTTGCACTTTTATGCAAGTCTTTGCAAGTCTCAAATCTATGTAGTTTGGAATTGAATAATCATAGATTTTCATATCAGGTAAAATCGGTTACTGAATTGTTAATTCAACAAGAATTTAATTTAATGTGTCGTTAAGAGAAATATAACGCGCAGAGGCATCGCTACAGGGGGGATGGTGCATTAGCCACCACCCACTGGTACGCCATTACCGTTGTTGCAGAATCCAGGGGGTTTGTCAAACTCAAAAAGAGGAACGAAAGATCACAATTGGAAACTTGTGGTTTCAACATGAAGATTGCGTTTTCGAGGGATGAAGAATAACGCTTCTTTTTGAGGCTTATTTTCTGGCGATCTCTCGATCCCTCATCAATGATGATAAATCCTCGAAAAATAATCGTGAAGAGAAGGCAAAATTCAAATTAAAATTGTACGCGCGAGTATGATAATTCACGAAGTAATCTAGAGATAGCGCCACTTCCGCAGAATTGATAACCAAGAATAATGTAAATTTAAAAAATTGTTAGTAATCGTAGTTCGGTAGTTGTGTTCTGTGTAATGTGAGGTGTACTGATCGTGTGATTATAATGAGTGCTTGTTCACTTACTACGTCGTATAATTTAAAAGTAATGTTTTATAATTAATAAATTCCCATTACTTTGGTTGTGGTAATTAAATCTAAAGATGAAGAATGGTCTCTATACTGCGTCCGCTGATATAGAACTCGATGCTAAAGCGCAATGGAATCATCGTTTAGATAGTTTGAATTTATTAGTCTATACTCTTCTGTTGACTCTTACCGTACTTACAATATGGATGTTCAAACACAGAAGATTGAGGTTCCTACACGAAAGTGGACTTTCAGTCATTTATGGTAAGATTACGTGGTCTCGGTTGTACCATATTTGTGGTATTTTATCATTACCCACGTAAATTACTATTGATGTGTCAGTACTAATCGATATATATCGATAAACAGTGCCGAATAAAACGTTTTATACGTATATTTCACGTAATTCTTTCATCCATAGGTCTTATAGTTGGCGCTATTATAAGATACACAGTTGTAACAACTCCAATAACGCATTTGGAAGTGATACCGTCAAATAATTCTTATCGAAATCTCACTCTTCCTCCTGATAATCTTTGGCTTGGATTTTCATACAAAGGTGAAAATAAAACGTACAGTTATAAATTCCACGGAGAAGTAACCGCTGATAAAAAAAACGACGTTATTGATTTGAAGGTATCATTATTATGAATTTTAATTATCGACAACTATGTTAGTTTTCAATGTCCTTGGAAATCATTGGACAAAACGACGCGTGACTAAGATGCACTCATTGTAAAATTAACTGAAATTTTCAAACGTAAACATCTAATTTATATCATGTTTCAGGCTACATTCGATCCAGAGATATTCTTCAATATTATACTACCACCTATAATATTCCATGCTGGATATTCTTTGAAAAAAGTACGTTACCGATGAGTCGGCAGTTTTCATTCTATTGTGAACTACTGCGTTTTGTAATTTTAATTATTCGCTAATTATTATTTTTTTAACATGGCGGTCTTCACAACGATAAATAGAGCTCTATGAAAATATTTCACTTGTATTTAAGCCATGCATCGAATTATCAGAGCTAATTTTTCCTGTTGATGTAATCTATAAGACGCTACGTATTATTTATTGTTGCGATATCGTTTCCCATGGCTTTATCCAGAGTTTTCCTGTTGAAGGGTAATAATCGGTTATAAAAGGATATTGACTAATTTATCGATTACTTATCTATTATTTCACGAAAAAACCTATTACTTGATATCGATATCTATCAAAAAATATCTCGTCTCTTTTTCGCAGTAAAAACTATCGATAAGTTAGCGAGAAAAATCATTGTAAATAACGTACCTTGTAAAACACTTGAATTAACATCGATGCCCTAACGCTGAGCATAGTTTTATCAATTATTATCACCTGTTTAATTCATCGCCGTGTTTTTTTGCCCATTATAGAAATATTTTTTCAAAAATTTCGGAGCTATATTGACTTACGCTTTATTGGGTACAGCAATTTCATCATTCGTCGTTGGGTACGTATGAAATAATTTTATTTTCATATGATGCGGAATTGATTAATTCACCCGATCCGCGTTCTAACCTCGATACGTTACTCGAATAGAAAATAAAGCTGTATCGGTGATTCTCATGTAGAAACAAGCGAGGTCGTAGCAAGGGTATTCCCCAGTATCGAGTACCCGATTTACTAGAGATTATTGTAAACAAGCGAAAAAAATTACGTAGATTGGAAAAAAATTCCAAACGGAGCTATTTTGCGTCGTATTTTTCACATTATCGTGCCCGTTTTGGCAACCACTAGAACACATTTTAACGACAAATTTATGCCAGAATTTAACACGTTACGGTTCCACGTAATTTTAAATTTCGTAGTAAAATGATTTCATTATAGTACCAGGTGTTCGTAAAGTAATCCTAGAAAACTAGAAAAGTATCTTTGATACCGGGTGTTCCAAAATGTAAACATCAAAATACCCAAATAATCCTAGAAAATGAAGTATCTTGAATACAGGATGTTCCAAAATGCAGACGTCAAAATACCCATTATCATAAGTTCATAACTAACGAATTGTTTTCATTTTACAGATTCAGTTTGTATTTTTGCGTGCAGTTGATGCCTCATTTGAAGGGTAAAATACAATTTTTGGATAGTTTGTTCTTCGGAGCGTTAATTTCGCCCACTGATCCGTTAACCATATTGGCCATTTTTAATGACTTGAGAGTGGACGTTAATTTATATTCGTTGGTGTTCGGGGAAAGCGTGTTAAATGATGCTGTTGCTTTGGTACTTTCTGGGTAAGGATTTTGTTGTCGAATAATTCTTGTATTTTATAATTTGTGTTTTTTAGCCCTAAAAAGCCTTATCGTGGTTGACACTACTTACCAGAAATTCCTCAGTTTTGTGATTTTTTTGATCTTTTGAAAAAAATCTCTATTCCTGTCGATGAAATGAAAATTCAAAGAAGTAAACGTAGCTTTTCGCGTTTCAATTCGAGAATATAATCGATTATTAATCGATCTAGTTTAATCTACTCATTCGTATCGACATATCGATGCATGTCCAGCTATGGAAAGGATAATCGAGCAAATTCTCAAAATAGAGAAGTCTCGTTGCATTATTCATCAAGTAGGAATGTCAGATAACGAATTGTACGACCTTGGTGACGAGCTACAAATCATACTGACCAGTGACCGTTCGTTATCAACTTATGCTGAAAACATTGTCCACCGGATTGAAATATAACTCCGATAAAATACGACGATTTTTCGTTTACGTGGTTTTTTTTCATTTTATCGTAATTGCATTTCATTAGTCCACCATTTTTTTTTTCGCCGTAAAAGCATTATAATCTTCGTGAATTAGAATAATTGGCTACGTTTGACGAAATTAAAAACCATATTGATTTTCTTTCTAAATTCGAAAGATGTATTACATTCGTGTACGATGATTTTAAAACGAAATTGAAATATTGTGTGAAAAAAAAACCGCATAATTAATACAGCGTGTAATTGACGACGAAAAGTACGTTATCTTTACAAATGAACGAGCAAACGAAACGTATTTCATCATTCGTATAAAACTTCAAATACTAATTTAATTAATCCGGGGCAACTTAGGGATGTCCTTAAAATATATCGGATGTATCTCCCATTTGGGACGATAAATCTATTTTAATATTTTTATCTTCGAATACGATAAAAAAAATGACGTCATATTGATGACTGTTTTATTACCAATAATTGCATCAAGCCTTAACTACTTTCGATTCAAACATGAAAAATCGTTTCACCAAAAAAAAAAAAACAAATGAATCATGATAATAAAAAAATTTTGTATAACGCAAATGAAATCTTTTTTTCAGATCTATTCAGAATTACAGTCGACAAACGTCACATTTCTCTTACTCTACTTTGTTATTAGCTATGCAAGAATTCGTGAGCATATTCTTCCTATCACTGGCAACAGGAGCTCTTTTAGGATGCATTACCGCATTGATATCCTTTTTCCGGACTTAATTCTAGGCTTCGTTTGTGCCGAAATATCGATTTACGACTTTCGGGAATTGTTTACGAGCAATTTGGGGATTGTTTTTTTTTTATTCGTTGACACGATAATTTCCAATTCGGGCCACTTATCTATGAATTATTTATAGTCGAGTTTTCCTTAATGATTATGTATACATGACGAAGTTCACTCGTCTTAGAGATTTTCCATTGTTAGAATCAGCGTTATTCGTATTGATGTCGTATAGTTCATTTTTAATCGCCGAAGTGGCTGATTTAACTGGTAAGGAAGATGGAGTTCGTTGTTGATATGGAATCTAAAATATGAAAATGGATTAAATTCGCGAATTTTCACCTATTTTACGATAATTTGTTCGAAATTTATTACATGGAATAAATTTATATCGCAATTCTTCGTAAATTTCGATGCGAAAAATATAAAAATTGTTGCTTGAAAAAAAAAAACACCGAATTGAATTTCAATGCACAAATAAAATTAATAGATTATTCGCATTTTTAATCCGTTTCACAATTTCCAATAATTTCCTATTTTAATCGTATTTATTCACTTTATCAGGCGTAGTTGCGGTATTATTCTGCGGCATTTGCCAGGCTCATTATACGTACAATAATCTCAGTCCGGATTCACGACGAAGAACCAAGAGATTCTTCGAATTATTAAATTTCTTAGCAGAAAGCTTCATTTTTTCATACATCGGAGTCTCGATGTTCACGTTTCCTAAGCATCAATTCGACATTGGTTTTATACTTTGCGGTTTTGTATCCTTGATTTACGCAGTTAATCAAACGAAGTGTAAATTAACGTATTAATGTAAATGAAGAATTTATATTTTTCTTAACACATCGTCAGCTTTGTGCAGCTTTAGGTCGGGCAGCTAATATTTACCCGTTATCGTTCCTTTTAAATTTAGGAAGAAAACCTAAAATACCGTCGAACTTCCAACACATGTTATTTTTCGCTGGTACGTAATTTATAGCGATATTCGATCTACGAATTTCTCTTTTCGCCGTGTGACGTCATTCTACGTATTTTTAAAGGTATCAGAGGAGCTATGTCATTTGCGTTGGCTATTCGTAACACGGTCTCGGATGCTAGACAACAAATGCTAACTACCACCTCGCTTATTGTCATTGCTACCGTGATTATCCAAGGAGGCGCGGCGTTACCACTTTTAAACTGGTTTAAAATACCGTAAGTATATGGTAATTACCGGGTTTCCCGTGCATAACGGTTTATTTAATCGTTGTTTTTTTTAATAGAACCGGAGTCGAAGAAGAAATCGAGGCTTTACCTGAACCTAAAAATCGCCGTGTAAGAGATCACATCAATCACCGTATCTATTTGTATTTTAATCGCGTATTTTTATAGGAAGAATCGCCGATACATTCGCAAAACAGTAGCGAGAAATCATTCTTGGCGAGGATTTGGGGTAATTTCGATGTACATTACATGAAACCGTTGTTGACGCAGTCTAGTCCAACGTTGATTGATACGTTACCTACTTGTATGGGACCAGTTGCTAGAATTCTTACCACTACGGAGCAACTTACGCAGGTAAGATGCGTGATCATGCGGTATTGAGAATTTGAAACATGTTTATTTTGGATTTCATTTCATCAGAGTTACGGCGATAGATCGCGTTCGAATTCAGAATACGGAACGACCATCGAACCGTCAGCTAGTCGTCATTCGCTGCAGTCTGATAATGCGGTAAGTGAAGAATTTGATGGATTGATTTAAAATTTAATCGAGAATTTCGAAGGGTTTGGAAGTAAGTTTGGTACTATGTGAAATCATCGATTAAATATATTCCATTTGTTTCAGGAAGAAAGAGAAGGTTTAAGATCCAGAGTAGAATCGAGTAATTTTATATGAGTAAGTTGACTTTATTCAAGGTGTTTTAAGGAACTTTAATATATCGGATGGTTTATTTACAGGATATCCTGTAGAAGTGCAATGAAAAGTGGTCCTTTAAATTGTACTTAGTTTACGAATGCTAGTCATTGATGATGAAGTTGCTCTTTGTGATTTTAGCGATTGTGATAAACGTACATTATTGTTATTACTCATTTGTAATATCTTAAGTTTCGAATATTTATCTTGCTTTTAAGTCCTGTTTTTCTCTTTTTTAACGTTTTGTTTATTGTTTTTGTTTTTGGCAGTTAAAACGTTTCGACGAACGTGAAAGTATAACTTTGTTGTGAACCTACGCTAATTTTCATTTCTATCGCGTTATTTAGAGAATCATTTACCAATCGTGCTTGTGATTTATTGTGAACCTTAAAGGTGTAAATAATTGATGTATGATTTTTCATTTTCATTAATTTCATACAATGAGAAAAAAAATCATGCGCAAAATTTATTCATTTACAAATTAATTTTTAGTCGATAAGGAGTTATATTAAATATAATGTTGCTCGTTTTGGGTATTATTTAATTTATCTTTCATTGCTTTAGTGACTTTAAACATTGGCCCGTGTCCTGGTACAATGTAATCAACCATTTGTAAAATTTTATTACGATTTATTTCCTGTAATTTAGGCGCTTCGCTGCTCGCCGTTATCATCCAAATTGATTCGTCCACTAAGTCTTGCTCTTTTTCAAAAAGATCGCCTGAAAATATCCGTAGATTATTTTCTATGAATAGGATAATAAAAATATACACGTTGGTTTTATTACCAGTAATTGCGACTAAACCTAAATCATCGGTACGTAATAATACGGACACATCTTGTAATGTATGACCCGGCGTTGCTATCACTTTGACGTAATCATCGATAATCAATTCTTCACCTGTGGTTTTCCAAATAAGCTTTATGATGTAAATTTTATACAAAAAACAAATCTTAATTACCATATAAAAAGGAATGATCGAAGTATTTATGTTGAAACGATACATTGAAACCAACCACGTGTTTGGCTTTCAGAAATAAATTATTATTGCCAATATGATCAGAATGGCCGTGCGTGCTAACCAAGAGTTTTATATCATCTGGATTCACGTTGTGTTTCTTCAATCCTGTAAACAAACTATTAGCTCGTTGAATTATTACCAAACATGATGTAATATGGTACCTTCTAGTATAATATCTTTATCCCAAGGAGTCAACGTGTCGATAATTATATTTGTCGGACCGGTAATAAGACAGCAAGTACAATTTGCCTCCATTCCGGAGGAATCTCCTCTGGAGTATCCTTCATGAAGAACGTGCAAGGTATAAGGTGATGACATTGTATCTAAAATTAGCTGTTTACAAAGATTGTAAAATGTTAAATACTGTTTTTACATCGAAAACACGAATAGTGAAATTTTGCAATGTAATGGTAACTCGTCGATATTCGTGATAGAAATTAAGCAATTTTATGCAATTACACCAGCGTTTACTTACCGTTTAGAAATTTTTAATGGGTGAAATTGAATAGTGAGCACTGCGTATATAAGAGAAATCTTGGAAATTAAAAAGTAATTTTATTACTGAAAACATACGAAGTAAATTATAAACAAATTTTTTATAACTATTATCGTGCATCTATATTTTTATCAAATCATGTTGTGTCATGTATTGATAACAAAATTAAATCAGTGTTGGCTTTTTTGAGATGTTTATATTTTGTGAATACAAATTTCACAAGTTTTTGTGGTCGGTTGTTTTGCTGGCACTGAACATTACACAATACTTTTTTATTTTTATTTTATTTTTTTTTCGTTTTTATTTTAATTTCACTATTAGGAACAGGGTTTTATTTCATCATCTTTAAAGTTTAGACGTTTTATTGATTCAATTTCTTAAATATTAATAGATTGTTCAACTATAATTGACGAATAAACTAATGATAAAATAAAATAAATAATCAATTAAACTGAAGGAGAAATACACTTTGTTATCTTGACTTTTTAACGAATTGTTCTTTTATTTCTTTTTTCATTCGTTTAACCTTTTTCAAAGTTGAGATTATAATCGATTGGTTTTAAATTCTAAAATCATTGAATTATTCAAGTCGATTTGTCTCATCTGGTCTCGTCATGGAAACTTTGTTTGGAATCAGCTCAACTCGGATATCTGCTCTTATTATCTATTAATCGCTATTCGCTATTCTAAAAATATGATTACATTTTATAACGTCTTTCGGTATCAGCAGTTCAGCACATCAATGTTACAATATCGTGAAATTGATGTTGGATGTAGTCTACCTTCCTGATTATTTAAAGCATCATCATGGATTAGATTTGAGTAGAAAGTTCTAAAAAAACAAATCGATGCGAGTTAATTTATTGAAAACCGAAATCATAAATAACTTACACTTAACAAAAAATGATAAATAGGGCCATTTAAACAATTATGAATTTTACGAGCGATTTGAATCAATTTTAGTAGACACTTAGGACAGGTATTTCTCGATCAACGACGATTTTTCATTTTAGAATGTCGTTTTGAACTTGTTATAAACGCAAAAAATTATGAAATTTATTGGCATGTGTTGCAGCTTTTCTCCTTTATAAAGCATAATCACAAGATAATTAAACTTTTTTCTATTAAAGGTAGCTAAGGTACTTGAGTTTAATACATGGAAGTAATTACATTCGTTGCACATTTTATTAGTTTTTATTTCCAATCTTTATTCATCGTAATGTAAATTTCGATAGCGGTTTAATTCATCGTGAAATATTCTGAAATTATATTTAAATATTCTTACGCCTAAATTTAAACTCAACATTAATTTCCAACCAAGCTTCGTCGTTACATAAAATAGGAAAGAAAAAAAATAAGACAATGTATTCAGAAACCTTATTATTAAAGAAATGAAAGTAGTAGAATCATTAGAGGTAAATATGATTATTTACAGCAATAAGTAGACTACGTCCATTTAAATGCCACACCGTAATATGATTTTTTTTAATTTCATTATAAGTACAATGTTTAGATAGCATGTTGGAATTACATGACGAATGAACATTTCAAGAACCTCACTCGATACGTAGACAAACCACCAATCGTGAAAACATACGAGAAAAATTTGAAATCAAAATCCTCGAAAGTTCCGTATTCTAAAGAATCGATTTATCACTGTGAAAATTTCGAAATAACCCAACATCCCACGCAGCAAAACCGGCCATTTGGAATTTTCATTCATAAAAATCGCTCGCGGTTTTTAGCTAATTCGCGCCGGCTACACTGTAACCGCCTAACCCTAATTTTATCGGATGAAGACGGGCAAGAGGGGATCGTACGAGCATCCCCACCACCGTACGTCACTGGAATTTCATTCGTCGAAGTAGTGGCGTGATTCTATAATAGAAAATGTGATGCATCTGCCAAACTGTCAGTTACCGCTTGGACGGCATTCGTGTTATTAGTTTTCAACTTTTTCGAGAATTTTTTTTTATATTAAATTTTCGAAATCGTTAAAGTAGAGCAACTACTTGAATTTTTCGCTAAAATTTAGGTGGAATGTTGACTCACGATTTAATTTCGAATAAGTGCTGTGATAATTTAATGGAAATGGAGCCATCATACAGAGCGAAGTAATTATCAATTTATTTTCGTATTTTATAAGTTCGCCGGTTTAAGGTTTTGCGAAAATTACGCGATTTGTGATGAGTGAATGTATCCGTGTATGTGACAATTGCGCGAAATTGTGGGTGTGAAAACACGTTGAAAATTAGTGATCTGTGTCAAAATGTGCTTCATTTTGGATGTTTCGTAAAATTTTCTCGAAATTATCACAAATCGCGTAATTGTATTAAGTTTAATAACATATGCGAGCATTTATATATCATTGTGTTATTTCGCGAAGCTTGGTCACCACCCTTTGGAATTCCGATTGCTTGGAATTCTGAGTTTTTAGAGATGCCTCGATAAATGACGTAATGTTTAACCGTTATATGTACGTTGCGAAATTTTTGCAACCCATGAAAATCGGCCGATTTCGTCGTTTATGATGTAATTCGTTAAACTATCGCGCGTAAAGTAATCAATTTTTACGTTCAATTAATTTTTTTCCATCGAGTAACTACCGAGTTGTAATTAAATAGGAATTTCAGCGCAGGATCCGCCAAATAAGACGAATTATTCAAAGTACCTCCATTGTATGCTAATTCAACGTATGATTTTACATCTTCGCTACCGAATACCGCATCGATCAATTATTTAAATTGGAAACTCACACGTCGAAAAACATGATGTTTTTTTCCAAAATCCAACCAAGTTTTTCATGGCGAAGAAATGCCGCGAGGGGATTTCGTGTCTGGTGCAGTAACGATTGCAAGGTCGTTCGCGTTTCTTTTACCAATCCCCTTCCGCCCATCTTTTCACCTGTAATCCTTCCTTATCGTCCTCGTACATTTAATTAGCGATAATATCGACGTAGTTGAATACCAAAACGATATACGACTTTGTAAATTGTCGTCAATTTAGATGTATCTCGAAGAGAATTTTTTTTTCGTGTATTTTCCATCTTTACACGAACGCTTTGGCTTTAATCTAAATTATTTTTATGGCTTTGGCAACGTACTGTGTATTGTGAAAGTTGCTAAGAATGCGGTTTCGTCTTGCATATTGTATCTTTTTTAAAATGGCGAATCAACCTTTACAGCTAAGTAGCTTTTTAACGAGCGTAATGCGAGAAACGCGACGAGCGTTATTCCCAGATTTTAATTCTGCACAATAAACTCGAATTATCTTCCCGTAGTATTCGGTTGAATTTATAAAGAGTATTAATTTGAATTGATTAGTCGAGCTTGTACCAGGATGTAATGACGCCATTTTGAACTTTAATAGTTCGTCTTTTGTCGTTTGGGAGTGTGGTGTTTTTCTTCTCGAAATTACTATTTTTCCTAAAAATTGGTATTTTTCTAGAGGTCGGAATTTTTTACATTTACTTAGTTTTTGTCACGTGTCCTTGGAAAAAAAATCAGAAAATCGTGGTGAGTTTTTTCAACTAATTTGATTTTCAATGTGAAGACTCGAATGACTTCTTTTAAATGGAAAATTTATACAAAACGAAGAAAATTTACATAATGTTTGTTCCTTTGAATGCAACTTTTTATGATTTAAATGATTTCCATCGCACCTCACGAAATGAAAGATTAAGAGAGAAACTTCATCGTTACGTTTTACGAAATAACACGAAAGCGCATTTTTCAAGCAATATCATCATAATTGTACATCGCCGGCGCAAAATTCCAAATTTAAAAATTCCCAACTCGGAATTAATTACCTCGAGGAAATGTCCCGTTAAAAAAAATTAAATCGCGGATATAACCCGAATACGAGGAAAAATTAGCATACGCGATTACCATTGCAATTAGGATAATGTACTTGAAAAAATTTTAATACGTCAATAATTTTTTCTGAAATATAAGATTATCATATCTCACGAAAAGGCCAAAAAAAACAATAAAATTAATAGAAAAATTATACCATTGTAAATGAATCTACGCTGAGAACATTAATTCCCTTAACTAGAAATATTCGCCGAAATTTAATTATCTCGGTGATTAAAAGCGTAAAATTTCACTAGATTATTTCAACCTTTCGAATCCTCCCCCCTCCCCCATATTCTTCGCTGCTGTTAAGAGTCGATTCGAAAATTGATGTAATTTTTCAATTAAATTAATTGAACGATAATTACCCGTATAAAAAAAGGGTCATACCCTTTTATATGAAAAAAATATATATGTCGAAAATTTCACACACGCGATGAATAAAATCGAAAGGGGGGATTTTGTTGGCTTCTTGCGGGTGTGTCAACGCGTCATCGAGGAATTGGCTCGAGTTTTGCTTTTTAATTACTAGATGACTCTAAGGATTCTGCGTTGGAAAACGCATGCTTTTCGGTGATGATCCGCCTTTTTTTCTTCATATGGTGGTGTTGAATGTGAAAACGTTGATGCGGCTTCGGATGTGGGAAATTGTTTACGAGTTTGGTGTTTTGCCCTTTTAATGCGTGAAAGCAAGGTCGATGGTTTCCGAAATTCCAACATGATCGGTGACCCGATGGTGATCCCGAGTCGCTTGTGAAAAGATTAGGTCACGTGAGGTGGAACTGATATATTCAATGTACTTGGGATCACGTTCCAAACGGAAGTTCAGCAGAACCACAGTGAACTCGAGACTCTGAAGGAGCTGGATGAAATTCCAGCGAAATATTAGCTTTATAAAACTTGAAATCGATTTATTAGTTTAAATGTATCATCTTTAATGTACTCAGATTCCCGGTGCTTCCTGAATTTTTAAGAGCGAATAGACAACTAAAGGGTTTGGGAAATTGATAGAAACTTTTTGTTGTAAGCCTCCTTAAAAGTGATCTTTCCATTTATCTGTGCTCAGGGTTAATGATACTGGATCTTGCTGTATCTTTTGAGGGTTGGGGAAATCGTTAGAAGGGAATCTTTCGTGATGTCGATGATCTGATACCTTTTTCAAATTCCTCAACGGGTGTTTGCTTCGTTTAAGAATGTTAGTTGTTGGTATTGTGACTATATTACATCAATGAGCGAAGGAGAGGATGCATAAGAGGTGAAACAATGTATAGAAATGTACGAATCGTGGACGGATTGGAATTTAGGATTATTTTTTGTTTATCTTTACGTGATTATCAACGTTTAGGACATCGTCGAGAAGTTCTTTTTCAGCGGCGTTAATTTGTCGACCATATCGATGTATACCGAAGCGAAGGTATGTTGATTTAAATCATTATTTACCGAACTGTGGAAGCCGCATATGGAGAAGGGTAGGATTTGTGAAATGGTCGCCTCTAGTTACGAGGAATACGATATCGATGACCTTGTTTCCGTTTTTTTTTCCTTTTTTATACCGTCGTCGATATTGTGTGGCAGTTGACCTACTACCGGCGATGCAGTCCAGACGCGTGGATAGTGTGATTTCGCCTTCGATACTTTTGGAAGATGTGGCAGTGACGAATGCGCGACGGGGGCTGGAAGAACCTCTCATTGGCCAAAAGACATTACAAGTGTTGAGGCAGAAATTTAATTAAATCTGGCTATATCGTGGAATGTTACTTATACTTAAATCTATACTCAAGTCAGCAGTGATGGAAGAACGAACAAGAACGAGAACAAAAAACGCAAATAATCAGTATTTCTGTTAAAAACGAAAAACGAAAACTTAAAAAAATGTTTGGGAACGAACAAGAACAAGAACTTGAAACGCAGAAGAACTAAGAACGAACGAGAACGTTTTTCTCGATGTTCTTCGTTCTTTGAATTTTCTTCAATTTCTCAATTGAAAATGGTAAATCTAAACTTTAAAATCATATATTTCGGTCAGTTTTTGAGGTAGAAACCTGTGGTTTAATGCATCGCATTTTATGTAAAATTTCCTATAGGAATCACTCATCAACTTTGAAAATGACTTCAAACTTGCGAATTTCCTTTTTTGAAAAAAGGCCAGCCATTGCGAGAATTTTAAACAGTAATAAGTTGAGGTATGAATATTGCGCTCTGGGAATCCCTTGCATGCCACCTTTCGTGAGTTGGCATATCAATTTTTCGAAAAAATAAAATAAAATAAAGAACGAAGAACGATGTGAGAACGAACGAAAACTTTGTATTTTTGAGAACAAAGAACGAAGAACGAGAACGATACAAGTTCTTTGGGAATGAACAAACTGAGAACGAGAACAGTGGTCTTTTATTGTTTGGTCCCAGAACAAGAACAACCTTCGTTTTCATAGCTGAGAACGTTCGCGAACGAGAACGTTTTTTGTGCGTTCTTCCATGCTTATGTGAAGAGTGATATAGAATGTTGTAGTAGCGCTATCTAAGGCTAAAAAAGGTGCTCAGATCGTGAGTCTGGTCAGGAGCTGGGGTAAGAAATACTTTTGCCATTTTGTGGAACTGAAGTTCATACAAGACGATGCGAGAAATGATTTAAAGCAACGCTCGCAAATGAGATGTTCAATTATTTTTTCATCAAATCTGAATGCAAAAAGAAACATGAGCACGACATATTCAAAAGTTGGCGAATTTAGTGCAGAAATGCTCTTCCTAGATGTCACTACGATGGAGCGGAATTGGTTGGAAATTGAGAAAATTCACGAATTGGAGTTCTCGAAGACCTAATGGGTTTTGATTACATCTCAAAAGTCACATGGACTAAGGTTGAGTTGAAACGTAAAAGAAAAAAGTCCTCTACGTGTAGTTCGTCGCGTGTAAGATGAGATGATGAGATAAAAAAACGTGGGTGTTTCACGTCGTACGTGACGAGTAATTACAAAAAATGAAAGACAGGCCCTTGTTACCCTTTCACCTCGTATTTCAACGGGGTGCCGGCTACGTCACGTGGTAAAGATGGCGTATATGATTGCGAAGCGGCGCGAGACAGAATTAAGAGAAATTACAGCGCTGGGGATCGATTAAAACGCGACAATGTTGTTCGTACAGCGGCGACGGACAGCAACCGAAGATCAACAAGTCTAAGGCGATAAATTATCTAAAATGGCTGGTCGATGTCTCGGTGACGTATCAAGGTATCGCGAATGATGGATTTAAACGCCAAGTATCGATAGGTTACGTCTCGATGTTGCACAAACACCGATGTGATTTTTGTTTGGATTTGTACATACAATGAAGGCTCGAACACCGAAGCGTATCCAGCGTTTTCTAATCCGTCATTGGCGTGGAATTTTCTCGATGGATGGTGGATATTGGCCGCGGGGGCATACAGGGTTGTGTGTACTTTCTACGTGGCGTACGCGATATAGTACGACGATTATGAAGCGAAATTGGACCGTTGTTGATTGTATAACCCGTCGGGAATTGTCTGCGCTACAAATGGATGATGTAGCGGTATACGCGCTCCATTGTTGATTTTAACGGTCATCACTTCATCAGTGTCATATCTGGTACGAGGCGAAAATAGGCGATTTGATCGCGAACAGAATCCGATTGGCGCGTTTAAAGCATATGAACCCGAGTTGGTTGGAAGATTTGGTTACTCGAATGACGGAGATTGTGGGAACCAAACAACCGCTTGAGCGCTGGCGGTCTAGTGGAGGAATTTGACGTGTGAAGTTCGTTGATACAATCGAATCATATATGGTTCTATAGGAATGCCCAAAAAGGACTAAATTCCACAGAAAATGGCGACATGGCGATTCATATGCATTTTGTATGCAATTATGATCCATTCGACGTGCTAAGTGACCACAGATTGTAATCGCCATGAATGTAATCTAATACATCGCTTTGCTTCTTTCGCACGAATTTGGCACGAATTTTTTAGATTGTTGTCGACGCAGATATCACGCGTCACATTGTCTTCGTAGGATATTTTTTTGCGATGTGTTTTTCAATTTACATATTTATAAGGTTATTATAAAATTTATTATTATTTTTCGTCTCGTTACGTCGGGAAATACGTCACGCGATTAATGCGCGATCATCAACAAAGATTCGAGAAATTCGACGTCGAATTGTTTAGCAGTTTTATACGAGGTTCGTAGAAACGAGTTGTATTGTTGGAAGATATAAACGTCGTCGTTGGATTAGAAAGGCAGAATTTTCGGATCCGCTTGATGAAAGCTTGCATAGATGATGGATGATCGAAGAATTGATATAAGAAAGTCAACTCGACAAGTGGATGGATTGATGTCACAGGTAAATTTTCATACACACCAACGGCATCTAGAGTCCAGCGAATTCATCACGTCCATTGGCTTGTACTTTGGGAACCAATTTAGCGGATCTTTTTAAGACGCGGCATTTGGATCAATAACCCTGCGACGTAGCTCGCTTCGTAACCTTGTGTGAAACCCGATAGGAAAAACTGGTTCTTTGACGGTGCGGTTTTCCTCGCGGATAACGTCGGCATTCTGGGCTCGCGTTTCTACCGTTAGCCGCTGTGAACATGGTCAAAGTACCAAAATACTAGAAAACGTGGCGAAGCGCCGCGTGTGATTTGAAAATCATCGAAGATTGCCGAATCAGTGGAAGCGTTTGTATTACATTGTATGACGGGTACGGGAACAGACCTAGTGCACCACCGATACACCGGCTTATGTAATCGAGCCGGTTCCAAAGCGAACCGCGCGAATTACGTAAGAGTAGTATGTGGTCGAGTATGTGGCGAAGCGGTGCGCAGATGTATTCGGGCGCCTTATGAAGTTCAGCTCCTGAGAAATGAACTGAGCGGAGATTTTGGTATGAGCCATTGTCACGAAGTCGCTAGCCATATTGGAAATTCCATTTGAAGGGGTGACTTTGGCATATCGTACGAGTAAATCACTTGAAATATACAATTGTGATTTCATCTACGTCATCGGACTCCTATCGCCCATTTTCGTCGGTCACTATCGCAGACAAGTACATTGATACGCGCACAAGTGACGTCAAAGTAAATGTCTCTACAACTGTTGTATCCAACAGACGGGTGGTCCGAGTAACCTCGCTTTACGAATGAACAAGCGTTTAAAACCGAATAAAAATACTTGCTATGTACTAGTGGTCATCACCGAAAGTAAAATTGATTGATGGGCGACTAAAGTCAAGGCGATAGTCGCCATTTTGAAATACAAATTATCTAGAAATATTTGCTCGTAAACTCTCGAGTTTTCTTTTTTGAGCACTTGCTGTTTATTATGGTTACGCGATAAAAGCGAAACAAAAAGAACGAATGATATAGCTAATGGGTTTCGTACTTTGAAGTATTCGAGGATAAAAGACCACGATTTTACCTTGTAGTAGGTCGAATTACAAAAAAGGGTTTTGCGTGGTTGCCATGTTGAAAGCTCCATTCAAAATGAAACTAAAAATGATCCTGAGTTTCCAGCTTCTTCAGAATTTAGCCTTTTTGTATTCCTTCATCTTTTTATTGGTTGTATTGAAAAATGCCTTGTAGGAAAAACGTATCTGATGTGGGGTGTTTTTCGACAAGTTTGAAAGATAACTAACTTGGAAATGTAGGATTTTTTCATTTAAAGTAATAAATTTCGAGAAATGGAGCAGAAATACGTAACTTGAAACGAGAATGTGTTCGTTAATTTAGAAGATACTTCTCGCTTGAACCAGTTCACGAAAATTTCCCCACCATCTCGTCGTCTGGTTTGATAATGTTTAAAATTATATCGAACTTGTTTCTCGATGGTAGAGTTGTTAATTATGTTTAAAAAGTTAAATTTGGATTTGCTTTTTGAAAAATGAGTCTGGAAAAATGTTCAGTTGGATGCAACTGATGAAGATTATATCGATGAAATGAGAAACAGTGGTCTCCTTCGTTTGATTCGTTGACCCTTAATAGTATTATGCCCCCAACCACAGAGCTAATCTTCAATGAGGACGGGTGATGGTATGCGAATCTATGATGGGCTCATCTTCTCTTATCAATTGACCAACTATTTTATATTTCCATTTAATATAATATGTATTTGTGAAAACGAATCATTTTGTGCTGGGGAGAGGGGACTGGGTGGTTGGTACCCTTTGATTTTTGCGGATTTTTGCAGACGAACTTTTTTTTTGAGTTATTAGAGAGAAATTCTCCTTTGAAAAAGAAAGAAAATCGAATAAATTGTCTTGAAAGAAAAATTATCGCGGACAATGTAAAAAAAGCTTGATTTAGTTACAAAAAAATCCGCCAGAATGCGACTACTGATGAAATTTTTAGTCGCCTTTTAGATTACAACTTGGCTGCTACTTCGAAAACTTTAAAATGTTCTTGGGAATTATGAATTTTCACGCAAGGCAACCCTCCCTCCCTTCTGCCATCTGTCTTCTCCATTCAAGTTTTGTATTAAAAACGAGAATCTTCGGTTTAATGCTTGGGGCTCATGATAGCAAATGAATAATTGCAAAATAGAAGTAAATTGGAAAAGAAAAATTCACAATTTGTTAGTGATGTGAATTTTTTTTACCAAAATTTATTTAAATTGTTTCATTTCTTATTCGTGTGGTTCTCAATTGAGAATTTTTACCGTTGAGTGTTAAAGTAGTTGTATCAATCAGGGATCTCGTATTTAAAAATGACGAAAAAAATTGGTTCTATTTGGTTTTTACTTGTAATTACCTCAGATCAAAGCAATAAAACCTTCCAAAATTGCGGATTAATTAACATCGAAACGTTTTAAAATCCGTAATCGATATTTAACCGAAACCGAAACATACCCGTCATTTTAATTTTCTAACCTTGTGCTAAGTTTCTCAGAAAAAATGAATGGAAGCATTTACGTAAGATTATAACTCGTATCTCCCTTCCCTCTCCATCCTCTTATAAAATTCGCTTTCCGTACGTCCTGCCAATGATCGGACGGTCTTCGGCATTCCTTTCCTGCGTAATGAAAAAGCAATCCTACGACTGTGTTGCGTTCTCGACATAGCGACGACAATGGCGTCGAAAAGTACGAAACATCAAATGCCGATGTACACATTTGAAAAATTCCGTTCTTCTTTTTCTACCACCGATCGCCCTCCGAAACGCCTCAAGCTCGAGTTTTCAACTCGTACAACCAGTCGCAACCAGTTCGCCGGCTCTTCCAGGCTCGAAAAGCGACGTCGAGAATGAAGTCCGAATATCCGCTTTTTTTTTAGGATGATTTTCTCGATTAACGCGATCTCCTCGACGATGGTGAATCGAAGAGCGTGAATTAGCGTGTTGAAAAATTAGCCAAGACAGCGTGTCGTAGCGTGCTGAGGACGCGGCGGCGACCATATACGATTCGGTGTGCGTGTGTGAGCTCGTATTCGTACGTGTAATTGAGCAATATCCATTAAGAATCGAGGTAACAAGTAAACGTAAATCATTACGCAAACCAGTTCTCTGTTTCGCGCTCGTCGCGTTATTTTTATTATTTTATAAATGTTTATTTTTCAGCGGTACATCCCGCGAGGTTTTTTTCTCTCTCGTGGATATCGTGAATTTCGGCGGTTTTTTTTTGCGTATATCGAAAAATCGTATCCGTGTTGGTATTTCTTCGTAAATCAAGAAGCTCGATTGCGTAATTCGCGAAGCCCGTGATGTCGGATGCGTTAAAATGACGGAATACCGTAGTTTAAAAATAAACTCGAGCTGGAAGTTCACCTCTCGAGAAATGAGGGACATTGGTGACATTGATTCTGAAATTATCGCAGTCGGAGAATGCAAAACACGTGAAGTAATTTTCGGGGCTCGTTTGTACGTCCACACGAACTGGTTATTTGACGAGGTGCATTGAGCAAGAGGTACCTTTCACATCGAAGATTAAAAATTGAGGTATTTTCGGGTGCGAAAGCGAACCGTATAGAAGCCTTGGTCCGGTTACGTTTTCGCCAAACTATGACGCGACGAAAAAAAACGTAGAAAATCTTTGCAGTCTACTGACAACTTTCAAATATCGGAATTTCATCCGCGGAGGTGTCGAGAATCGAATATGATTCATTGTGTTTGGGTGGTTGTTGTAACCGGCGACGATGGTCAGCACCCGGGTGATTTCTATACGCGACGAAATTCACCTAATTAACTACATAACCATTAACCGCGTCCGGCAGAAGGTCGTGGATATTTTGAAGAGCGTCGTTCGAGGTTCGAGGTTGCGGTGTTTTGGTACGTGCAAGGTGTGCGCGTCAGCACGTATGTACCTTGAATATAGATGGGTGCATTTCGTGTGTCTTTTGTGGTGTTTGGGTATGTGACGCGAGTCGGGTAGTCGTTAGCGAGGAGTTTTGACTTTGACGATGACACATTTGGAGTATTGAAGTTACCGAAGACGGTTTTTTGTGGGGATTTAATTTGTATGGGATGTTGTCGATTTCGATCCTTTATCGGTGGAGATACTTTTGAAGGTACTTTGATACTGAGGGAGGGGGGAGGGGTCCCGGGTTAAAACATTCTCCATGATCAAAAACAGCTCTGAAAAAATATGAGAACCTTTGCTTATCCAAATTTTTTGAAAAATTCTCGAAAATTGTGGAAAAGTATCCAAATTTAGATACATAGTTAATTTATAGAAACTTTTTTTTTTCTTCAAAAAATACCCTCAAAATCAAGTCAATCCCCCTCATGATTTTATCCAATATACGGTAATGAATTAGAAAATAACAAAAAATTGTCAAATTTTCAATAATTGATAGAAAAATTCCAATGTAACGAAGCTGTACTAAATTAAGACATAAATGACAAAAACTGTAAAATTTGCCACAATTGATAGAAAAAAATGAAGGAAATTAGTGATCAACTTATGCAAAATTTTCAACGTAAAAAGTAGCTATAAATTGACCAGACTTTGT
Organism: Maconellicoccus hirsutus; assembly: GCA_003261595.1. Lineage (NCBI taxonomy): Eukaryota > Metazoa > Arthropoda > Insecta > Hemiptera > Pseudococcidae > Maconellicoccus > Maconellicoccus hirsutus. Next base: position 51,320 of record QBDW01001394.1, read on the forward strand.
CAAAATGACAAAAAAATCGTCAAATTTGCAATAAATTGATATAAAAATTCCAAAGCGACCAAAGTTTACCACAATGACAAATGATTAACAAAAATTGCCAAATTTGCCAAAATTAATAAAAAAAATAAAACAAAAAACGAAAGGAATTTGGAACCAATAATAAAATTTTCTAGATAAAAAATTTCCCAAAATGACAAAAAAATCGTCAAATTTGCAATAAATTGATATTAAAATCACAAAGCAACAAAAATTCACCACATTGACAAATAAATGACAGAAATTGTCAATTTTGCCAAAATTAATTGAAAAATAAAATAAAAAGATGGAAGTTCAAAATTGATATAAAAAAAAAGTGAAAATAAACTGATGTACAGTAAATAAGAAAAAAATCACAACGGGAAGATGAACGGTGACGAGGAAGAGGGACAGTACTTGAGCTACCATTACCTAGGGTAACTTTGAAAATACCAGGAAACTTTAAATGGTGGTTTTTATGAGAATTGGAATAAATAATCTTGCCTTTTAGGCTTCTTTTGCGGTTTCTTTTCACCGCAAAATTACCTCATAAACATGATTTATTTTAATTAACACGTATAAACTGTACTTTTCAAAGTAATCCCATGCGTTCAAAGTCACCCAAAGTGAAGCTATTGAACGAAATCAAATTTAATTGGGACCACAATAATTGACTCTCTGTTTGAAAAATTATCAAAATAAGTCTTGCCAAAGCAAAGAATGTTGCTGGTTGAGTGCGTCGTGGTTTTTTGCTATCCCCCTCCCTTCCCCGTACCTCTTCTCCTTCCATTAAAAAAATGAGTTATCTGAGGTAATCGAAGTAGGAAGAAAATTTTCGATTTGTTAATAATTATAATAACTCTTGTGTATTTTTTTTATTTATTTTTACGATTTTACTTTTTCAAGCCTCCCGACGCCTTCCAAAATTTGATTTTTTGAATAAATATTACGTTGCTTGGAATTTTTTTCCATTATCGGAATTTCGCATATATTTGCATCCGGTGCCTCTAAAATTACAATTTTTCTTCTACTCAAAAATATGCAAATTTTTTGTAGAAAAATTATCTCAAGCATGAAATAAATCATCTCGTGGGATTACATCCTTCACTCGGCCTTCTTTTCGCGAGATTTGGCCTACACGTGAATGAAAGCGACCCTCGGTTTCGTTAACCGAAGGGGATATCGAAGCAGGAGTATTGTCCTACGTTAAAATTTTGCCTTGAACATGAAAAAAATTCTCGTTCAAGTCTCGAAATATATTACATCATGAAAAAGATTCGTTTTACGGTAAATTACTTTCGTAGGTAGTACAAATTTTAATATTACATACGATATGATTACTTTCGATAATATTGACGCGTTTTTTTTTAATTTTGAAGAGAACGTATCACATTTGGCATCCATTTCCTTCGATAGTAAAATTCTAATGTGCGTGATATAAGAGGAGGGGAAAGGAGGGAATGAACTACGATACGTAGAATATTTCAGATAAGAGAATTTTTTTTTTTCGAAAATAACTCAGCGCTGGTACTAATTTGTTATCGAATTAATTTTCTATTGGCGTCAAATTAGAAGTTTCGTCATCGTAGCCATTTTCTCTGGATTGGTATTTCAGTTGATGATAAGGTGGTTATGCACGTTTGATGACGATAACAAACGATGACGTATGAATAGATGAACTTCAATAGGAGGGGGGTGTATAGACTTGATATAAGGAAGTACAGAATTAGAGTCTTGGAGGGAGAGTACGATATTCAGATCTACGAAATCACCCCCTTGTACTATTCCTTCTCGGACGTATTTGAATATAGGAATTTTTGCCAGAATTGATTTGAAAGTATATTCGATAATTGACGATTAAACAAGGCGATGCTACGATCTTCGGAGATTTTCACTTCAAACGATGAAATTCCTCGGTTACTCTGTGTCAAACATGTTGGACGAATTTTTTCACCATTTACGTCACGATACAATTCCGGTGCCAATATTTGGCCAATTCGACCCACGAATACCTGGCAACCTTGGATTTCACCCAGTGAAGTTCACGTCGAAGGCGTGCGAGACGTGGTTCGAAAAGCGCATACGGGGGTAGCGGGCGGATTTATTAATAGATCGGGCCATAGAGAGTGATAATGTGCAGCATCCGAAAGGCACATTGGCTGCGATCCAGTTCCGACGTCGGACAGTAGATCGATCAGCTGATGCCCGGAACCGGATTTTCCGCCACGTCGCACTTTGCTCCTCTTCATGGAAAACACGTGCACGGATTTTCAGCCTTTTGAATTTTTTTACGATGGCCGAAAGTAGCCGAAATGCGGCGGAATTTCAATATGTAGAGATTTCGATATTATCTGAGATAATCCGTTATATAAGAGAATTTTACATCTTCGGAGATGGTTTTGCTCAAATTAAGGAAGCTAATTCGACGTCTGCGTGCTGGGTCCGTTTGTATAATTCACATATTATGCGCCTCGTGTGTTTGTATATGTAATGGTGTACTCATCAATGTGTACTAAGTTTACGTCGCATATAGGTCATGGGTACGTTAGCTGAAACGATTACGAGTTTTAACATTCGTACGTGTGTGTGAACACCTTGTCGAATAGTAATAACTGGATTCTACGAGTGAAATAATCATACGTTCATGTGAAATAGAAACTCGTTCTGGACGTGGAGAAAAAAAAGTCCGAAGCGAAATCCCTCCGTCGGGATGAATTTTCGCACCGTTTACCCGCCTCCATCCGAAGCCGGAAAATTGTTACCGCTGATGAGAATTTATTGATTTATGTTATGTCCTTAAGCCCCCCCACCCAGCTCGTCCACTGCCGACTTATAATATTACGACTTAGCACGCGATGGTAATTAACGAAGCTGAGGGATTAGAAGACATCAAATTGAGAAATCGTGACGTGTAGAGTTTTCAAGACGCAATTTCAGCATGTTTCGCCAAAACGATCGAAACAGCGTGAGTAAAGTTGAAGTATGATGGAAAAAAAACACATCTGTGGGTTTCATCTCTTGTGTCTTGGTTCAGCGCTGTTTTTTTACATTTATTATTTCGAATCGTTAATTTTTAACGAGGGTAATTTATCGGTCTTAATGGATGCTCGATTGCCTTATGAGACTCTTTTCAAGGTATCTCAATTGCGTGAGGTTGAACAAAGGACTTTTTTTGCGTGTTTTGGAGTCCTACAGATGCGAGGGCTGTCTTTTTGGGCGGATGAAAAAAACACCTTTGAAAGAAATATACCGTTATTACCTTTTGAACACCGTGTCGCGATTTACAGGATTTCTCGAAGCGGCTTTTTGTCCGTGGAACCGAAATGTTGCGATAAATTGTTACGAAATGCTTTTTCTTGTTTTTTTTTGTTGTATTTTTTGGAATCGATAAAAAATCCTTTTTAGACTTCTTTTTCCATTTTCAAATTGATTATTTGTTTTCATTTTGTTCTTTTTGTTGTTTGTATTGTCAGGAAACCGATTGACCTTAAAAATCACCAAAATCATTCACTAATCTCATTGTGCTTTTTTATTCGAATTTTGTAATTTTTGTACAATTTTCTATCATGTTTTGGCGTTTTCTAAAAAAAAAGTTGTTTTGGACTGTAAAATTTATTGATCTCTTTTTTTTGGAAATTTCTTCCAATTTTTCAGGCTAGATTAACAAGCAGTGAAAGTTGTGAAAAAGTAGTAATTTTTCAAACGAGTAGTAAAAATAGTGAAAAAATAGTAAATTTAGTCAAAATTTCAAGAAAAAGTGGCATAAAAAATTAAAAATCCAAATACGCGAAATAATTTTGAAAAAAAGTATAAAAAAATTGTTTTTTTTTTAAATGAAAAAAATGTAGTTAAAATTTCAGGAAAAAGTAGCAAAAAAGTAAAATACTCATAAAGACGACAATTTTTTGAAAAAATTATAAAAAAATTGTTTTTTTTCTCGTAAAAGAAATTTAATTAAAATTTTAGGAAAAAGTTATGAAATTTTTAAGAAAATCAAATACTAACAAGTTTTCCACGAATTGGCAACATTGTCATAATATGTAACGTCACCTCTGGAGTTCGAACTTGTTGTGGCATTGTCCCTTGCTCAAATAAGATATACGTTCTTCTTTTCCATAACTTTTAAATACAGATTTTCTTTAAATTTGAAATTTTTCTGCAATAAATTTAGCCATGTTGTTTTGGGTGATGGAGAGAGGGGGGAGGGGGTCGAGCTGAAATATCTTTGAAATTTTGAGTGGTGAAAAAGTAGTGATTTTTTTTTGATGTCCGTTAATCCTTTAACTAAAAATAAAATTCATCAAAATTTTTTCGCATTTCATTTTTCTTCAAATTTTATATGATTTTTTAGAAATTGTTATAAAAAATTTGGATAGTTTAATAAAATAAATTTAACTAATTTTATACTCCAAAACACCTCTTAATACGCCAAAATACAGTATGATGAAAAATTGCACAAAAATCATAAAAAAATGAAATTAAAAAACGAAATGAAAAAATAACATTGTAACGTAAACAAAACGTGTTGGAAATATTTTGTTCAATTTATAATGTGATTTTTTTATTTCCTTGTTTTAATTTCATTTTTTTATAATTTTTGTACAATTTTTCATTATATTTTGGCGTTTTAAGAGGTGTTTTTTGAAATATAAAATTAATTAAATTGATCTTTTTGTAATTTCTCATTATTTTTTCTCAATTTTTGAAAAAATTTTGTCATTTTGTAAGTTGAAGTTTGAATAACACGATGAAAAAAAATTCCCCAATATGTACAAATCGTAAATTGAATCAACCAAGTCACGAAAATTATGCAACATCGACGAACTGAGCTTGAAGTGTATAATTATTGTTTAATGAAAATTTATATTAAAATATTTTCACTGGCAACACTGTGAAAAAATTATTTGTCAACGGTTGATGTCATTAAAACCTCGTTGCCTTTGAAAAACCAAAAAAACGACTTTTGTAAAGCGACAACGTGGGTAGTGAAGGGGGACGGGAGTTTGGGGTAACTGTACCGCTAACAAATGAAATGTGTTTGGAAATTCGTTAAATAAAAGAAAGGTCGTGATTTGAGGTAAGAAAAGAAAAGTCGCGCCATTGTACGACCGGTTACCAATGGAAACAAATACCACGGAATTTTTCTAAAGAAAGGAGCCTACGAAGCAAGAAGATCGACGATTGTTTCGAGACAATCTGTGCATAAGGTCATGGTACTTTTTAGACACCCTGTGTAGTAAGAAAATCGAAATCGTTGAACGGCAAAAACAATACGTTGTGTAATTCGAATAACGTTGTTATCGGATACGTGACTAATTGATTCGTTTTGAAGTATTTTTTTTATGTATTGTAATCGATTTCAGAGAATTTTTAGGATTGAATTTTTAGTTGGTTTATTTTTTTAAAGTAATTAGTCGATTTTTTTTTTGATTTTTTTGTGGGCAGGGAAAATTTTGTTAATTTGGTTTGAAAAAAATGTAAAAATTTTGAAAAAATGTTCAAATTAATTGAAATCTGCTACTTTGATATCGGATGGATTTTAATAAAACGAAAGTAAAACCTTCTCGGATGGATTGCGACGACGTTACTTCTTAATTATCGAATTGATTGGTCGAATAGTGAAATTTATTTCTCGAACGTTGGAAGGGCGCTGATACTTGTAGAAATCTATAAACGTTTCGCAGTTTTTTTTTTATGACGCGAATAGTTTCTTATTGCATCATCAACAAAGCCATGACCAGATATGAATATAATCGAATTTCATTCAAGTTCGATCACCATCAAATTGAATTCTTGACCTTTGTTAATATTTCGCTTCTTTTTTCATCACCGAGATTATAATTTATTACGAAAATTATTCGTTCGAATAATAGAAATACCAACGAAGGTAGTCGTCAATTGCGATATGATTATTTGGCCAAGTAAACATTCTGCACAAACTTGGCTAAGGTGTTTTGACCTTTCGCCATATGTAATATTTGGCGATATAGGTGGATTTTTATATTACTCGCATATAACGAATGAACCTTGATAAAGGAACATTGATGGAGGTATCTGGAGGCGATGCTCCTTTTCCTCTTCCAGTTCGAAGCATCGGCGTCTCGTGAAATTTCGCGGTTCCGTCTCGTGCTCGAAAAAATGCCGGCCGCGATGACCAATGCAACATGCGGGTTTACCTTGGAGCGGCGACGAGTCGTCGACGAAGGGAAAAAAACACCGGTGAATTTTCTCCTCGTGAAGTATTTCCTTTACGAGCCGATGCGGATTGTGGGAGTGGTCAATTAGAGGCCTGCCACTTTGCTATAAAAGCAGTCATCCAGGGTATATAGTGACCCTGATGAGATTGCGGAGTTATTGCCGTCGCGGAGACGCTCCGGCGTGTTTTTTTTTTCTTTACGCGAATGCTAATTACGTAATTAACGAGAGCTGGAGTGTGGTACGAGGTGTAGACGGATGTGGCGTGATGGGGAAGAAAATTTGAGGGTTTTTGTTTGTCGAGAAGGTTGAGGTAGTGAATTGAGCTGTCCGGTGTTCAGCGAGTGTTGTATGATTATGATTTGGGTTAATTTATTTTCATCTCCCTCCCATCCCGCTAGAGGTTCTTAATGCAACGATGATGTCATGAACTCACGTAAAATCAAACTTACGACGTCATCGAAGTATCTTAGCGGAAAATATGGCTTAAAAGTTGGCTCAAAAAATTGCAATCGTGAAATTTTTCCTTGAATTTTTTTATCGTTTTTTTATTCGGATAAATTAGTTCCTTCCCCCCTCTTCTCTCCCCTATCAAATTTCCCTTTAAATTGTTAAATAAAAAATTCCTTGAAAATTGAATAAGAAAATTCTTAAAAAGCGATAAAAATGCCTCTTGAAAATTTGTTGAAAATTTGAAACGAATTTTCTGAAAACCTGTAAGAAAAAATTTGAGTAAAAAAATTGTTAAAAAACAATAAAAAATTCCGAGAAAATTGAATAAAAAAATTCTTGAAAAGCAATAAAAATGCCTCTTGAAAATTTGTTAAAAATTTGAAACGAATTTTCTGAAAACTTGAAAAAAAAATTTGAGTCAAAAAATTGTTAAAAAACAATAAAAAATTTTCTGTAAAAAATTGAAAGGTCAACTCGCATGAAAACATAGCTAGACTTGTATAAACTTTTTTCCGCAAGTTTATTCCTAATGTTCTCCTTCCCTCCCTCCCCTCCCATTAGAGGTTCTTAAAGCAACGATGATATCATGAACTCACGTAAAATCGAACTTATGACGTCATCAAAGTATCTTAGCGAAAAACATGGCCTAAAAATTGGCTCCGAAAACTTCCCCTTCTCCTCTCCCCTATCAACTTTCCCCTTAAATTGTTAAATAAAAAATTCTTTGAAAACTAAATTTAATAATTCTTAAAAAGTGATAAAAATGCCTCTTAAAAATTTATCAAAAATTTGAAACAAATTTTCTGAAAAGTTGAAAGAAAAAATTTGAGTAAAAAAATTGTTAAAAAACAATAAAAATTTCTTGAAAATTTGAAACAAATTTTCTGTAAAAAAATTGTTAAGAAACGATGGAAAATTCTCCGAAAACATAAAACAAATTTTCATCAGTTGAAAAATTGTTGAAAATGGATAAAAAAATGTGTCAGATCTTGACTGGTTTTCAGTTTATTCACTTGAAATAACCAAGAAACGATATATAAAAGTGAGATGGTGAAAAAAAGTGAGAAATTATACTTGAAAAATATTTCATAAAAATAATATGTACTTTGGGAACGTATGAAAATGAGCAAGAAAATTTTAGGAAAATGTTAAAAAGATGTGCTAAAACTTGCCAAGTTTATTTTATTGATTTTTTTATTTTTAATGTTTTTATTGATTATTACTTATTATTTCAACAGAAATTTGAACCAGGCTGGTTTCAGAATGGTGCATAATTTTCTTGGGAGAGGGGGGTGTTTTTCTACGCATACGATTTTTTTCTCCCAGTAATTTCTTCGATATTTGAACTGATCGATTTGGTGAATTTTTCCAATAAAAAAACACGTTAAAAGGAAAAGTTATCGATATTCGGGTACTTTTTATCGCAAACTCGACAGTGAAATTTGTAGTAATTTGATACGTGTTATTTATGGTTTCCGTTGATAAAACCCCGACAAGTTAATTTTTCTGTTTTTTTTTTCTCCTCGAAAAAAGAAAGAACATTTTGGGACATTATCGTGTTCTCTACGTTGACGTTGTCGAAAATACAGGGTCATCCGATATGAACGGCCCTAGACTACGATATTGCTGACGTTTTCGTGTATGGGAAAAATACCACGCGATAATTTCGCGCCTTTGTGAATGAACAGGGTGAATATTACATAATACTGGAGCCACTTCCTCAAAAACAAGTACCCTCGATTACTTCCTACTTCCGTCGGCGTCATTATTTCACGCCCTGTTCGAAAAACACACCGAATCGATCTTGAACTTGCGGTTTCGTCTGATGACCACTAGGAAGTAACCGAAATATAATTACACGTACGTATCCCGTCTGGTACATGGAAACGATATTACATTTTCGGTTTTGGAGATTTGGCGCGGAAATTGAAGTCAGGAAATACGATGTCGTGTAAAGTACGATATCAGTTCCGAAATAGCGGGTAGCTATTTTTGTTGTTTTTTTCGCATTTCCGTTAGTTCCCACGAGGTATTAAGGTGTCGTCGATGTCTGGCGAAACGACTGTCATTTAGTGTCGTCTGTCGATGTACGTGACACGTGTTCGTGGCGTTTCTCGATGGTGTTTCATTACGCGATGGATAAGTTCAACGTGGATTATTTGGCGTTAAGTAGGTATGTATTGTGGTTTTGGGACTCGAATTTGACGGATCGCGTGTCTTTGGTTGATGCGGTTTGCGAGAATTTGCGAAAGTAATGATCGTCGGTGTCGATTTGAGCGTGTAGATGGGCTTGGAGATTTGTGCCGAGGGTTGGGATTTTTTGGTGTATCGTGTTACAATTTGAATAGAGTTGTGTGAAGATTTATCGATTTTTTCACATTTTTTTGTACGAGAGAGAAGCTCGGTAGAGAGGCTTTGGATGGCTAAAATAGGTCATCGATTCCGATATCGGTTTTTTTCGATTTAGTATGAAGCGAATTGGCAACAATGCGCGGAAAAAGCAATTCGTAAATTTTATCGGAATTTTTAATTTCTTTTACATGTACAAATTTTGTTCGTAATGTGTTTCGCGGATCTAAACTACCGCAACCTTGTAATTTTATTTGTGTAATTTTCTAACTTGGAAACGAATCACCTACGAAGCGTACCCGATGTCGTTAAAATGTTTTATGGCTTTTTTCGTCATGAAAATCCACCTCAATTATTTCCCCCGCTTGGTTTTTCGGTTGAATTTTCCGACATAGTTTTTCAATTTGTTGGCGAAAGATGTGAAAAGATGATTTTTTGGTTAGAAATAAAAGTTCATTCGTTCGATGAACGAAACCGTTCATTTGTACGAATCATTCGCAAACGGTTTATCTCAGCTTTGAATAATCTTTCGCGAGTTGAAAAATCATTTCAATTGTTTTTGAACTGATTCGTAGCAAGTCGTTCGCGAACGACGAATGATTTCTTGGAAAATCATTCGTTTGGATTTCTTTAAGAAATATCGCTTATGAGAGGTTTTACGTTGGATGTACGTAATTCGTTCGCGAACGGTGTTCATAATTCTGTATGAATCGTTCGCGAACGAATTACCGATGAAATTCTTTTTTTTGTACTTTTTAAATTGAAGCGATATTGATTTAAAAATATTTTAGTGAGTCGTTCGCGAACGAAAAATCGTCATGTGAGCGAATCGTTTGCGACCGTTGGGATACTTTTAGAGTAAATATTGGAAGCGTGTTGTTGTTATCAAAATAATTTCCTTCTTCAATCACCTCGTTCAAGCCAGTCATTCGCGAACGAAGAATCATTATGTGAACGAATCGTTCGTGACCGTTGGAGTATTTTTTAAAGAAACAAGCAGCGTATAATTTTGATGAAAAATAATTTCCTTCATCGATTACCTCGTTCAAGTGAGAGTGAGTCGTTCGCAAATGATTCATTTCTATAATGAGTTGTTTTCGTTGAATTCGATTCTTTTTCCTGGGAAATCTTCTGCAAATCGTTTTTTTGGCGAATTTTCGTACAAGTTCATTTTCTGTAAATCTTTCGCGAATGATTCATTTCTATAACGAGTCGTATTCGCGAAATTTGATTTTTTTTTCTCAAGGAAATTCTTCGCAAATTATTTCTTTGGGAAAAATATTTTCGTTATCTGTCGATTTTTCAAAGAAATTAATTTTTTGCAAATCGTTTGCGAACGATTCATTTGTGTTTTTGGTTCAGATCTCTTTTAGGATGAATGTTTTACAAAAGAATGGGTGAAAAATCGATGTTTTTATTTTACTCGACTTCTGTGAGGAAGAAAAAAGGGCGATTGCTTTTGAAGGAAGGGGGACAACGCGAAGTATTTTTAAAACACGCGTTCGAAGGGAATCAGACGTTGTGAAGCTATTTGAAAATGCTTCGGATATTTATAGAAATCCACGTACCTCTTGTGATTTATTAATCTGTCTACCAAGATATTTATTTCCTGCTCGCGAACATATCGTTCGTTATCGTATAAATTCCTTCGTCGTCGATTCGGCATTTAATCAACCTACATGACGAGATGTTAGAAAAAGGAAGCGAATTAATCGCTAATTGGTCCATCGGCTATATAGCTGAATTTCACATTAACCGAGTACTTTTTCTTTTCTGTTCGCAGGAGCAATCTGAATAAAAATCTATTTAATCAGAAGGAAACTGGTTATTCGAGTCACAGCGTTATTCAATGTATGGAAAATTTCGTCGAAGCGGTTCACGAAATGGACGACACCATATTGGTACCTAGTCGGCTGATGGACTTGAAGGTAGAGAACGCGACGTCGAAGACGTCCGATTACAAGTCGTCTTCGTTGGTCGCCATTCTGACCAATTTACCGGATCTGTTTACCTTGTACACGATGGTGCGCAATCTGAAGAACCAGCTGCAGTGGGGCACGAAGGATCAACGTTGCGCTCTGCAGGACGGCATCGACGACGAGCGTACCCACTACGGAACAATGACGCCGGGCGTTTTCCTGACCGCTCCGTTGTTATCGGTGAAAGGACACATACGTAGACCGTCGACCACATCTATGTCGTCGACCAATTCGTCCGCGGCGTCTGTAATCAGCGAGCCGGATTCTGAGGCCAGTATGGAAAACGATTCCGGCATCGATGCCGAATTGGACGCTTGCACTAAGATGAGCACGCTAGAGATAATAGAACAGAATTTTCAAAGACATCTGCGCGGCTTGGGAGATACGTTAAATCAGCTCACCGAAGCGGCTCGTTACGTTACCAAAAGATACCAGAAAGACGTGTTGGGCGCCGAATGACGCGACGTTCGTGTTTTCCAGTGAATAATTATTTTCTCTTCTATTTCTATATTTTTTTTTTGTTTTTAATTTTTTTTTTTCTAATGTATAGGTGTTAGCGAATTCTTTCAATTCCTATTAAATGTACGTAAGTTATTTATTTTTACCGCAGCTTTAATGTTTTAAATGCCTTTTTCTCTTTTTATTATTCTTCGCCCATTTTTGAATACATTTAAAAAGCTGATTAGCCCCGAAAGTATTCACGTTTTATACGGTTTCTTTCTTCGATGTGTACAGTGTATTCAAATTCCACGTTTTCAAGTTTTTCCACATTCTAGCCACTATTTATTGTCGTTTCCAAGAATATGGAGGAATTTGAGAAATGCCATGCTAAGGATTTTCATTGAGGCGTTCATATATTACGATACTGTCGGAAAAAAGAATTATAATTCCAAGACTGAATTTTTTTTTGTATAGACCATGTCACGTAGTCAATAGTTTATAGTAAATTCGATACACGAAGTGTATTTTTTTCTCGTGAACTAAGTCATCGAAGATCTCAAAATTTTTAAATTAAATGAAAAAAGCAAAAAAAAATTATAATTTCGATATTTCTACGTCGCGTCGTGTACCGAGTACCGCGAAATACAGTGAATCGTTTTATATTGTATTTTTTTTTTTTTTTATAATCGCTAGTTTATTATTATTATGTAAAAGATCGAAGAAGAGAAACCCTCGGTTGGTGTCGAATTATTTATTGGTATTGAAAAGATTTCATTGTTTGTACGCGCGTAAATCGAAAGTTGTTATTTGTAAGAGTCAAGAAAAATTATAAGTACAAAAAATTTTACGATTTAGCATTTAAGTAAGCTTTTCAGCTTTTTATATGTATATCATTGTTCGAATGTGATATTTCATTGACGTCGTGTTTTTTTTTTTGACTTGGTCAAGTAATTGTTAAGATAAATTTACGAGTTTTTTTTCCTTTTTTTTTAAAAAAAAAAAACCTATGTTAGGGTATTTTTTTTTATGAATTATGGTTCTAATTAAGCGAATGTTTTCGTTTCGATTCCGTTTTCCTCTTTAGAGATGAATTAATCAAGGTTTAATTCGAAATCATGTCGAAAAAGAGGAAAAAAAGGTGGCGTCTTGTGTCAGTATTATCGTTGCTAAAATAGATGAAAATTACGTGAAAATTACCGCAAAACATTCGCTTACGTCGAGTAGATTCTTAAGACGAAACCATTTTTCAACGAAGACTTGTTCGGTTCGTGTAATTTGAACAAATTACATTAAATTTTTCGACGATTTGTAAGCGTTAAGTATTTTTAAATCATTTTCTTACGCGCGAGGTGGTGTGCCGCGGTTGTACGTGTTCGGGGGTTGATTTTGTTAAATAAAATTATGCGAAATTCTGTTGCAAGTTATTTTTTTGGTTTTTGGCGAGAAAATTCTGTAGAAATTAAAAAATTAGAAATTACGCGTAATTTACCAAAATTACAATTGGTAATGAATTTACGAAATCGATGCAATATTTCAAGGAGTAATCGTGTTTTTCGTCGAGAAAATTCCATTAAAATCAAAATCACCAAATTTCAGGAATTACCCGTAATTACGGCGTAATGCGTAATTTACGTAAATTACGCCCAGCAATGAATTTACCAAGTCAATGGGATAATTTAAGGGATAATTAGATCAAAACTTGAAGCTTTTTTTGATCATGTTGAAAAATCAAAAAACGGTATTTCGGTTATTTACCAGTAATTACCTCCGTAAATGGAAACTCTTGCCTGGTAATTTCATTAGAAAACTCCGATGACGTTATGGTGCAAAAATACACGAATTACCGGTAATCTACGAAAATACTTCAATCTATGTTTTTTGGGGGGAGGGGGAGGGGATACTTTTTTGGACTCCGTGAAATTCGTGGAATTCATATATTTGAAAAATACCAACAACCGCGGCGTACATTCATGACAAAAACGCTAAAAAAATTTCTATTTGCTAAACGACGATTTTTTTTCTTTTTAGCTGTTACCTTTTTATTATTTTTTTTTTTTATATAAAATATGCATAGAGGAAAACAATAATGCGCATATATACGTGGTGGATGTCGGTAGAAAATTTTGGTTTTTGTATTTAAAAAGCGTCCCGTATATTGTGATTTTTTTATTACCGAATAGTTTATATTTCAGAATGAATTTCTGAAAATAAAACTGTGCTACCATTTTTTGTAGAAAAGTTACAGTTAGTATTGTAGTCACTTACGTGCAATTCAATTTTAATTGTAAATAAACGTGTAGTTTTAAGCGAGTTGCTGTAATTTGTTTACTTGTATTGCTCGGATGTTTTGTGTAAATGGAATCTGATTTAAAAATACATACTTTTATCGAATCTGTAATCTGATTTAAATGGCGAATTTTTTGATCTTGAGAGATAATCAAGGTTGATTGTTGATTCGGTGATGGACGAAGCACGTTCGTACGTTCGTGTAGCTGAGATATGGAAGCACGCGCCAAAGGTGAAAAATAGCCGCTAACATACTTTCACTATTATCTGTGTTAGATGTCTTGAGTAATATACGTGCTGACGACATAATCGCATTCGTGGTGCAAACAAAATATACCTGGTATCTTGCGAGCTCGACGTCGACGTATTTACTCAGTGCTAATTGAAGGGTAGACCAGATGTTTAGAAATATTCGTTCGATATGTTGAAAAAAAAATAACATCGTCGAATTGTAAATTATTAAATTGATAGAAAAGCCATTCGAGTGCGAATTTTACATCGAACGTTACTCATTGTTTCGCTATCGAAGTCGAAATACTTGGAAACGGTATGAAAATCATGCGACAGTAACGTCAACGGAATTACTAATGTCAGCTGTACTAAGATAAGCAAAAGCAAATTAATCATATGAATTTGACACGATGCCATATCTTTGCAATCAACATGAATTGTATGATCAAATACCGAGAAATGTATCAAAAGAAGAATTTCATCGATGAATTCGTCGAGGAGCTAAAATTATCAGTGATATTAGACAAGTTAGGTCAAGTGATTATGTAATTTTTCAAAACATTGAAAATTATGTGAAATATTTTCGATTTCAATCTCGTAACAGGCGTTGGTTTCGTCGTAGACATTTAGACAAGGTTAATCGCGAATTTTCGCTTCGAATAACCTGTTCGTTGAATTTGTGTATTGAATTGCATGGAATGACATTTCAAGTGTTTCTGATTTCTGTACTCGATATCAGTGGCGTAGCCAGGCAGTTATCAAGGGGGGGGGGTCCTGTACTGGCAGATGCGAGGGGGGTATTTTTTTTTCTTTACAATTTTATAACTTTTTTTTGAAGAATAGAACAAGAATGCAAAAAATGGAAAAATTTACTTGACTTGTTTGTTACTCAAATAATTTGAAATAATTTGAAATTTGCATTAAAAATTTAAAAATGAGTATTTTCGAAGACCTCAAGGGGGGTCCAGACCCCCTGGACCCACCCCTTAACTACGCCACTGCTCGATATGAATGCATAGCTGTAAATCATGTTTGGAATGTGATTTAATCCAAATTGAACGAATTATCTTAAATGAGTTTTGATCTTAGTCACGTTGGTTAAAGCATGCAGCTGAGGTTTTTTCGTAATTTTTCTCTCGAATTGCTAGTTCCTATAATGTGATAACCTCTGTGGCTTTAATTTTGTTTTTATTGCGAATATTCAACTACATAGTAAGTATAGTAAGTATATGTATAATTAATTTTGACTCATGTTTCAAACAATTTTTGTGTAATATTTCGAGCTACGGCAACACTGACTGTCGAATTCGATATTACATTATAATAATATAAACAAATGCTGCCACTACCAATTTAAGTACGGTTATTTCGGTCAAAATTAATTGAATGCCGAGCGTCTAATTGATCTTGACCACTTTTTAGAGAATTTTTGTATGAGATTTTTGGTTGGTAACATTGATTACTGTACATAACATCACGTGAGCAAATGTTGCCAACTTGGGATTAAAAACAAATTGTTATCACATGGTTGAAATCAGTAGACACCCGGTTGTGTTCCATATTGTTGATTGAAGAAAAAAAAGAATTTAAAATAATTTCAATTTCTGTACTTATACATTTATGCTAAATAATCGTTCAACTGTTAATAAATTTGTAAAAAATCATTCTTCCATAGAATCGGTTATCGCTCGTGAAAACTTCAATAAATTCGTGTTATTTTGGTTCTTTAATTGAACCGTGAACTTGTTCTTTTGACTTTTATTTTTTTTCTGCCTTTTATTACATTGTTGTCTGGTGTTCAGTATTCATTGTGTATTTGTTTTATGTACTTTATAAAAAAATACTTTCAATTGTACATCACCACATTAGTCCATGCTCTTAACTTCGTGTACTTATGGTTCATTTGTTGATGTATTGTGTGTAATATCATACTTTGATCGTGAGAACACTGTTCAAAGTACTAGAGTAAAATTATTTCAGCCTGTTCTGTCTGATGAATAATAGAGACCGCTATAATAAAATCAAATGTTCATTTTACATGAAAGTGAACTAATACTGGGAATAATAAGATCAAGAAAGAACAACGAATAGAGATATTGTTCTTCCATAAGTAGCAGCTAGAACTACCAGATAGCAGCTAGCTACTTGGCTAGGTAGTAGGTTAGGAACATCTACACTACATCAGTGAACTCTGAGCTGATTATCATCGATAAAAGTCCGCATCTATGATAGAGTAGAAATTCTTTCTGATGTTATCTTATTTCAATCAAACCGTAAAACTACATCTTCAACGAAAATACTCGTTTTCAGCTGATTTTCGTTTTCCCAAATGAACTCTGTAAACTCGTGAACTTGAAAGATCACTTTCAAACGTAGGAGTGTAGGAGTGTACGAACAATATGCATTTAAAAATAAGCTATTACTTCATCGCATTTCGCATTATTAACCCGTCTACGAAGAATTTCAAGATTATATCGAGCAAAAAATTACATCCTCAATTAGGTCGGTATTCGCCATTCGTTTCATCTTTCATTACTGACCTTGCTCAATTCAATTGGCAGTTGAATTCACTTGTTTGCGTTCGTTAACATTACTTCAGCTGTAATTTTAATTTTTACTTTAGAAAATATAAAATACGAGTCCACTCGTTGAATATTCGACTCGTGATCTAAATACGTAATGACGCGGTAATTTTACAGGTTTTTCTTTGAAAACTTATCATCAGTAAGTATGATAACGAATATGAGCAATAGCGGAATTCGAATGCATGGAAAATTCGAGACAAACGACGGAGATTTGAAGAATTAAAAATGCTACGAGCGTTGAATCGACGATGCGATATTTCCGATTGTTATTCATTTTGAGCAATTTTTATTACCGTTTTATTGGTATTTCAACCTTAAAAATAACAGTGTAATGGCTTTTACTCTTTAAATAATCGCTAGAAGCGCGTGCCCGAGTTGTTAATGACCACATTCGCATGTTTTCGATTCCAGTCGATAGTATGATATAAATATGGATTCGGCGATATTTATAGACACGTTAATACTATTCAAAATGTGTGTGACACCTATGGACAACTATTTATAGATCCAGTCTTCGTTTCGTTCTGTCGTGTATTAATCATTTGACTTCTTATAAACAATGTCGCGTATTTCAGTGGAATCGATACCATCACAAGTATCATCGTCAAATTCCAGGTACGATTTATTTTTAGCTTTTTAACGTTACATTGTGTTTGTTGAGCTGGAATTTTGCATCGGAGATTGCAGTTGTATAGTGTGATAATGAAAGCTGTTGCGAGTAATTTATTCAACCATGTTCACGTTTGTTATGAACTTTAAATGTCGGCCAAATTACGTAACATACTTATGTAAAAAGTTTTCGGTCGAGTGACCACGAAAAAAAACAAAGTCCGAATAAATGAATGGTGAACTTTCGAAGTTTCGATTGCCCTTTTATCAATATGCGTATTTCCGTTGAAAGTTTCTCTTCTCATTTCGTACACCGTGAAGTACTCATTTGCCTAATCTTAATTAGGTATAAAGTTTATAGTTTGGGTAATTAATCTTAATATATGCGGAATAGACGAGTGCATTGTATATGTAAACCATAACATGATTAATTAGTGTTTTTCTCACCAAATTCTATCATACTTTTATTATTGTGTGGGTGGCTAGATATTGTATAAACAACTCCATTATGCAATCTCTGAATTTCCAAAAAAACTTCCACACGTACAAATTACTCACTTTGTAAATACCTGAACGATTTACCCACAAAAGAGATCCTCTTGAACTATAAACCACTCATTGGTGGAATATTAAGCGAATAACTTGGTTGAATAATTAATAATAGGAAGTCGGAAAGCGTTCGGTTCGACGCATAATGTTTTAATTTTTCAAGGTTTTTTTATTTATTTTATTAAAATCTTTTTGTCTTTCGTAATACACGCGTATATTGAAAACGAATCCACGAAGGTAAATAAAACTCGACGAGTTGACGTACCATCACGTTGTAGTTACTTTTTTTATTACGAGAAAATTTTACAGCTCATCGAATAAATAAGATTTTCATTGTAGTTCTAGTATTTTTATTAACTACCGATGACGTCACAGAAATTTTTCCTTTACGCCGTCAATATTGTAGAAGACCGATTTATGGAAAATCATTCCGCATGACGATGTCGTCTCGAGTAAATTTGTTTAATCGAAAATTAAACCTTGAAAATTTTTTTCTTGAGAACAAGATAGTATAAGTTCAAAATATTTCGTGTACAAAATATGTAATGGGGAACTTTTCAAAGAACCTTTCAATAGGTAAAATAAATAGGTATTGTGCAGTGTATCATGTATGAATATTTTTATTACGTTGTTGGCAATACTGTAAAAGTAACATTAAGTAGGTATCGAGTACCTATCTTTTTCAAACAAAGTGAGGTGAGAAATTCCTACGAAATAATCAGCTAATAAATTGAAAAAAATTGAAATTCACAAACTGGAGAGGGGAGGGAATTAGTGATACATTAATGAATGAATATTTTATTCGGGGAATATCACATGCCATTCCACCTTTTATGGGTTAAAGCTAATGTAATCCGAATTGACATCTAAACTCGGTGTATTTGTTATACCATCAAGGTACCGATGAATTTTGATGAGATTTCGTGTATGTAATGTTTTAATGCTAATTCAAGTTTGAACTTTTGAACGATATGATTTCTAATTCAACTTTCGAAATGTATTCTCATTATGGTATTTCTGATTACACAACTAAACAATTAAACAATTGAAAAGCTCGTAGTGTTTTTTCGTTTTAACGTTCAGTGATTGAAGAATTATCTCAAGGATAGTCTTGTTTTGAAATTTCAGTGTAGTTATTTGTAAAAATTTGAATATTTGATGAATCGTATTGAATTGTAGTTTAGATAAGGATAAGGTTATTTATTTTCAAAATCTATCATGATTGCATTACCTACTTTTTTGAAGTGATAATTAATTATGGGTTTTGAATGCATAAAAAAAACGTCCGCTCGATGATGATAATTTTAAGCGACGGTACCTACTTTTTAACCCTCCTCAGTCCTCATCTTTCAAGAATCTACTCTGCATTGGAAACGCTTGTACCGTCCCAACTGTTGATTTTACAAAAAAAAATGTTGAATGAAAATTGCTCCTCAAAATTTTCTCTATGCTTTTGATCATTACAAAAATTCAGTTCGGAGCAACCGTCTTTGTTCAAATTTGAAAAAACGTTTTCAAAAAAAATACAAAATCTCGTTTCCTACATTTTTACAAGAAATATTACAAATTCAGTAAAGTTTGTAATAATGAAAAGTATTTAGGATTAATTTTTCTTTTAGGTAAGTTTACATCACGGAAAAATTGTTTACCTCCCCTCATTTTAGATGCTCCTCCCCCCTATTTTCAAAATAAATTGCTTATACAAAAAAAACGTTTAAACAAAAGCTGTTTCTTATCAATTTTTCTATAATTTTAGTTACTATGATATATTCCCTCAGAGCATTATTTACTCCTCAAATTTAAGAAATAGATAAAATTCAACGATAATTTTTGCCTCATTTTGAAGGTTTCATCGTTTTTACAAAAAAAACTTTCAAACAAAAATTGTTCGTTATTAATTTTTACACAATTTTAGTCATTATGATATATTCACTTGGAGCATGTCTTACTCCTCGAATTTGAGAAATAGAAGAATGCAAATTTTATTGATCAAAATACTCGTAGCGTTTGAAAACAAAATTTTGCGTTTTTTGGAGAAAATTTTCTCGAATTTGAGGAAGTAGGGTTGCTCCAAGGTAAATATTTGTAATGACCAAAAGTATAGAGAAGACTTCAAGGAACAATTTTCATGCAGCATTTTTTTCATAATTTCAATAGATAGTTCAGTATACGCGTTTTCAATTGAGATGGGGGGTGGATCCTCGGAAAAAAAGGTGTATTGAATAACAAGTACGGTCGCTTAAAATTATTTTTTTTGTATCTAAAACAGGGATCAATCAAAAATCTCCATTATTTCTTTGCTATCTTGAAAAAACATGATTTTTAGGTTATTTTCAGCAGTCTTGAATTTGACGTCACTTTTATTTTCCAACTTCCCCGTGCCACATTTGCTTCGGTAACAAAATAATTAAAACAAAGCTACTGACGTTCCATGTGGTTTGATTATGGAACTATGTTAATAAAACCCCCAACTTCGCTATGCGAATTTTTTGTTTTTCGGGGAATTCAAAGAAACAAACATCATTTACAGAAATTACCAAAAGTTAATCTGTTCATTAAAAAATTGCATAAATTCATGCGTCATTAGGATGATTTATTTAACCGAAAAATATTTGTATAATGTATGTTTCGCAATTTATTTACCCCAAATGTTGAAAATTTTGCACGACATTAAACTAATTGTGATTTATATGAAAAAACAATGGATCAGTCCACTGACAAATAAAAGTTGCGTACTCGTTAAAGGTCACTAAAACATACATTACCTAAAAAAATATTAATTAATGATGAAAATAGTTCACGGTAACGTAG
This sequence comes from Maconellicoccus hirsutus, assembly GCA_003261595.1. Taxonomy (NCBI): domain Eukaryota; kingdom Metazoa; phylum Arthropoda; class Insecta; order Hemiptera; family Pseudococcidae; genus Maconellicoccus; species Maconellicoccus hirsutus. Next base: position 71,823 of record QBDW01001394.1, read on the forward strand.
ATCGTTAAAGAAAAGTTTAAAAAATGAATATTATCTGGCTCCTTCAATACCATCGCTCGAAGCTGGTATAATTTAAATTCGAAAAATAATCCTCGTAGCTTCGGGCGCCAATTCATCGAGAATAGGAAACAATACTTTGTATGTAACGAGCTACACGTCATCGCAAGAATATTTCGTAAATACGGAAAAAAATTCAGTAATGGTAAATAGAAATGAGGAACGGAAGAGAAAAAAACTTGAAATAACCTTCTCAGGTTCTCATCATTCATCTTTTTTTTTTACACAATTATAACGACGCATTACGTTCGTGGCGGATTTGACAACTACTTACGTATAGAATTTTTTTCCAATGAAATTTCAAACGTTCTAATTAGTATTCGAATAAGGTAAACGGACTTTGACAAGTTTTTCAATGCCTTTATATTCGAGCTGATTAGATGTAATCGTCATTACATAATGAAATCTCCCTCTAGGTACAGTTTTGGATATCGTTGCACCCACGTCAATGATTCGTATTTAAATGTAAATTCACCGAGAAGTCGACGTGATACAGGAGTCAATACATTTTTAAATTTTATTTCTTTTTTATCACAACAACACCGTCGATGAACGTAGAAACGCGTCGACAGAAAGTCGTAAAATAGAGTAACACGCGACTTTTTCGCTTATTTCCTATATAAGTCGGTAATCTCTAAGGACATCTTCTATGGCGCGTTTCTCCACGTAAATAAAACCAGTATAGCGATCTGAACTCGATGAAAATTTATATATCCAGAGCAACAATTGGAAATGAGAGAAAAATACAATCGCACATTGAGGACAGAGTGCACGTAATGCAGGAAGTTTGGATAAACAAGGTCACCAAGTACAACAAGTGTAAAAAGTATAATCCATTACGTTGTATCTCCGATCATCCGTTATGATTGATTGGATGCTGGAATATAGAGTCACTTGGAAATATAAACTTAGTATTCATACATTTCATAATATTCGAATCTTCTATAGAGATCTGAGGTAATAATGTGATAAGTGATTTTTCCCAATTTCAAATGCAATAATTTACTCTATTTTTACCTTTTTTAATTCATCGATCTATAGTTAAAGAGGTGTTCTGGAATAAAGTAAGATTGCTTAGTGTCAATTGATGTGATGATGAAATTCTCGCCGTGTAAATCCTGTTCTGCAACTTTTCCTCAAATTTTGTACAAATATTTATTACTTGGGAGGTGAATATCCTATTTCTTATTGGATGAATCTCCGCAAAAATAGATTTTAGAATTAACTTTACCTGATTATTCAAATATTACATCAGTGTTGAATTCCACGTGTCGTTTAATTCGATTTTTATCAAACGTATCGTATTTATTTTGGTTTATTTACGATTCCAGATAAAAAAAATGGACCTGTTTGTACGATCTTCTCATTGTTAGTTAATTCGAAGAAATCTCATTTTTGTTGTTTTTTCCCCTCAAAAAAACACTCATACGTAGGAACGAATTTTATGGAGCAGGGTGGTAATTTACAGGCATTTACAGATTATTTACAGGTAATTACGAGTAATTTACAGGTCATTATGGGTCGTTTACAGGTCATTACGGGTAATTACGAGTAATTTACAGGCAATTACGAGTAATTTACAGGCAATTACGAGTGATTTACAGGTAATTACGAGTAATTTACAGGTAATTACGGGTCATTTACTGACAATTTACAGGCATTTACAGATTATTTACAGGTCATTACGAGTAATTTACAAATCATTATTGGTCATTTACATGTCATTACGGGTAATTACGAGTAATTTACAGGTAATCACGAGTAATTTACCGGTAATTACGAATTATTTACAGGTAATTACGGGTCATTTACTGACAATTACGGGTCATTTATAAGTAATTACGGGTAATTTACAGGCGATTACAAACCCGAGGTAAAAAAAATATGGGGACAAAAAGTGTAGATAATTGAAAGGAGCGGATTTTCGAGCCTAAACTTTTTTTCGTTTTTCCTCAACTTTTCGAGATATTCTATCTTTTTATTCAGAAATGTCACTCTTTAAAATTTCACCGTTGTACGCAACTGCCCTGATTTGCCGAACGAATGAAACAGTTCGAGAGATGAGGGAGGAGGGGACCCGTGTCAAAAAAGTGAAAGCGAAAAAATCTCTAAAATTGCTTCACAATCGTCGAATTTTTAGATTCAAACAAATTAGATACCTGTAGTGAAAATGACCTTGAAAATTAATCGAATAATAATTTCTAATTTTAATACTTCCTGTTGGTGAATACGGCGATGAGATTTTTTAAAAACAATTTTTTGGCAAAAATTTAGCAATAAAATCTCCGAAGAGTAATTTTATTCGCATTAATTTCGATTAAAAATTGCTTATTTTGGTGTTAAAAAGGGGCACGACGATTTTATCGTGTGTTTTTTATTACAACTAAAGAGGACTTTTCACGATAAAATGTTGAAATTTTCAAATTAACACCGCTTCGAGTATTTTTTTTGCGTTGTTTACGTCGACCATGTCGACTGGCGAACTTTAATCATGAATTGAAAAAGTCGCACGAGGTCCTTCTTTATCTTCATCAAAACAAGCAGACTGTTTTACCTACATTGAACTTTATCGCGGACGTTTCAAGATGTAAAATTACCTAAGAAACGTGTTGCTTGGTAGATTAATACACACGAACATCGTATACCTTCCGCGAATTGTAATTAAATTATTATAAAAAATAACAAAGAAAATCGAGAATTATTCACCAGTTGTGTTTCACCGCCAGACATACGAAGTTCAATATTTCGCTATACTATCGACTAATCAAGTAATCAGACAAGCTCGTATAGTCATGAATTCGAGATATTTTTTTCGCAAGTTTTATACGATATAAGCAGACATGATAATAACCCATTGAGAATTCTCGACCACATATCGCAGACTTCGGAGAGTCACCTCGTATAAACGTCACTGCCCATGACCAAAAAGCCGGTTCGCATTTGTACCCGAAGAGAGATAAATTAGCACCAAAGGTATACGGCTAAAGGATTCCGGCGCATGTGCCCTTGAACGTCGTAACAAAGAGTAAGGAACCCGGATCACATGAAAAAAATTACCTTATTTATGATACAATTGCGCCACAGAAGATGCATTAACGAGACGATACGAAAAAGAAGAATTTCACCTGCGTGCGAAACTAAAAAGGTAGGAAAAAATCCTACGCAAAAAACTCGCCGTACTTCGGGTCGGCAACAGGTTCGCTTAAGGCGTGTTTTAAACAAACGAACCGATGGCCTCATTTCTACGCGATTAAACGAAAGAGAAATTGGTTTGTTTGATGTGATCTTTATACGTGTAGATGCTGGCTTTGTGTAGAGATCGTAACAGTGAAATTTACTCGCGGACGTACCAAGTTGTGAGTACTCGAGATGACGAATGGATTTTTGAATTTAGATTGGTGTCTTGTTGCCCTATCGAGCAACACCTGTGTACATGCTCCTTGTGCTTGTATTCAAATGTGAATTTATGGATATTTCTTCGCTGGTTTAACTGATTCCGATGCGATATGTCGAAAATATTCAAATATGGGTGAAATTATTACCAATTAAGTACCTTCGGTGTAATAAAGTCGGATTATTTTTGTATTAATGTTTAAATGTACATAATATGTATCTCGAATTTAAGTATGTATTAAATAAAAAGTATCGAAATTTAAATATAATTTGAATAATACTGAATGAACCATAGATAAGAATTTTCTAGATGCATGAAAAAAATTTCGAATTTTGGTCGATTTCTTAATTCGTCATAGTCTATTTGTATATTTCCAAAAAGGGCTTATTCTAGGTTACAGTGTTCACAAAAACACCAACTCGTACGATTTTAAAAGCAATGTCCCCCTCTTGCTTTTAATTTTCGATTGGTGGTGGGGGAGGGGTACTGCGGAGCTTTTCAAGACTGGTTTTTCATGATCGTGGTACTACAATACCACCACAAAGAACCACTGGTAAGATTAAAAACCGCTAAAAGAGACTCAAAAAATCATGTTTTTTGAGGCAGAAAAAGGGTGGGGGATGAGGTGAAAAGTCGAAACCCACAAAAGGCATTATTCGGGCACCCACTTCATGTAGATACTGCAGCACGACCTCCTAGGTCAATTTTGAGGGCTTGCAGCTATGACATAAAATTTTTCAAGGTCAAATAATGAGCCCCCCTCCCTCCGAAATGGTTTAGGACGCTGATTTTTGGGTATGTTGTACATATTTTGATGCTCCATCGATTGGTTCATGTTTTAGTCATTTTTGCTTTTTTCACCCCTCCTCCCCTATCTTATGAAAAAGGTGACTTGTCCAAATTTTGATCCAAGGTCATCCCCACTCTGGTCATTGAGCGTTTAGAGGTCAAAAATTCGTCTAAAAAACGAGATTTGAAAATTTTGCAGAGTGAGATACGATACTTGATAAAAATAAAGTTGAAAACGTCTAGCCCAGTCAATCTAGCCCGAAAATGGCCTCGAGCTTGCAAAACGAGATGATTAGCTGAATTTTGGTATATACCTAGTATTCGATACCCTTTATAACATACTTCATTCCGGAACAAATGTCGTGTTTGCAAGTTCCCTTTTTTGTGGATCTAAGCCCCCTAAAATCGGTTTTTCGCTTATATCTTAGTGAAAACTGGTTTCATCAAAAAAATAGTTCAGTTCACAATTGAAACCCACTAAATTCTCTACAAAATGCATATATTAAGAGTTGATGTAACTGGCTTAGATTCCGAGCTACGTGCGATTGAAAAAGGTGCATTTTTTGTGAATTTTTGACAAAATTCGCATAAATTTAGTTTTTTACCTGTAACCATGGGAAAAAATGGTTTTTCGTGAAAATGTATAATAACTGAAATGAAAGATGACCAAATTTTCTACAAATTCCATTATAAAGAAGTTAGATTGCTTTCTTAGTTTCCCAGCTGTGACGTCGCAAATAAGTAGGGTTTTGATTATCTTTTCACCTAGTTTTGTAGGTATAGTATTTGTAGAGGATTTAGTAGGCATCAACCTCGAACAAAGCTATTTTTTTTCATAGAATAATTTTTTGCTACGCTTGAGCCGAAAAACTGTATCTACATAATTATGCTAAAAAATCATCTATTCACGAAAAATGCTCCTTTTTCAATCGCACATAGCTCGGAATCTAAGCCAGTGACATCAACTCTTAATGTATGCATTTTATAGAGAATTTCGTGGGTTTCAATTTTGAACTGAACTATTTTTTTGATAAAACCAGTTTTCACTAAGATATAAGCGAAAAACCAATTTTAGGGGGCTTAGATCCACAAAAAGGGAACTTGCAAACATGACATTTGTTCCGGAGTGAAGTATGTTATAAAGGGTATGGAATACTAGGTATACCAAAATTCAGCTTATCTTCTCGTTTTGCAAGCTCAAATTGGAGTGGGGGGTTGTTGATTTTTTCATGGAAGGCCCCTTTCAAGGTCCATCATGTAGCAAACTTTCAATTAAATCCGTCAATTTTAAGAAAAAAATTCCTATCTGATTTCCAACAAAAAAAATTATTTCTTGAAAACGGTGGGAGGAGGGGGAGCTGAAATTTTGCTCATGAAGGTTTCTCGATCAACATCGACTCAAGGTAATTAGCGAACAGTGACAACAAATTACTCACAGAGTACAACGGAATCTCGCAGACGTGTTTTTGGAACCTTTCATTCAAAAAATTCACCGAATCGGGAATTTCTGCTATGACCTAGATGCGCGGTTTCGGATCATTAAAATTACATAACTAGGAAACGACGCGAACACGCAGGATAGCGCATCTGAACCTAGCGTAACTACATTTTTATAATTACAACCCATCATAGGTGGTTCCAATCGAAGGTATAATCGAAACGATAACTTGAAATACGCGCTGAAACTTCCCAAGACGACTTCAACGCCTGCGGAGGAACCATTATGGAGCATCCATTAATGATTTAACCACCCGAGTAATTTTTCTAATGCACCAAGTCATCACGCCGACAATAGTCGCGTGGAAAAGTACCTCGTACACGTTCCAAAGGTTCCGTCGAGTTTACTCGGTTCAAAATAAAACGTAAATCGTTCAGGGATTTTTGTTTAATCGCTGACAAAACAACGATAATTTTCGACTGGGAAAAAAATCACGAAAAAAAGATGTTGCGAAACTGGTTTTTCGGGCGTTGAAAAATATTTTCATAACATAAAAATTACTCCATTTTGACGTTACGTCTGTGTGCGTTTATTTGTTTCGACGAGATGCGTGAAAAATATTAAAAGTCTGTTGACGTATCGAATGAAAAAATCTCGAAACACGCGAATCACATGTTGGAAATTTATTACAGGTTTTTTTCCAACGTGTTGTCTACGCGCACCTTCGAATAATTAACCCGATCGAGATTCGTTTTGATAACGAATACAATACGTTCATCCTTGCTTTTCATCTCGAAGGCTCAAACATCTCCGAATTGAAGATACGTCTAATCGAATCTTCAAGATGGAGATAAAATTTCAAGGACGATTCAAAATCACACGAAAGGTGAGAAATAGTGGAAAATTAAACGTAGCGTGGAGGAGATAACGAAGAAATTCGAATCAATGTGAAGATCGATACTGAGATGAGAATGATCCGAGTGCATACAACATCGGAAAGGTCACAACCATCATTTCTCCTTTTAGATTCAAATCATTCTCTGGCGCAGGCAATTAAGGCCCAAATTAGCCTTGAATTTGCGAAGTCAGAGGAAAAGTTGAAAATTGGTATAGTAGATCTAGCTCCTTAAAATCAGTATTTTGTTTATACCTCCGTGGAAACCGGTTTAATCAAAAAAATAGCTCAGTCCAAAATTAAAGCCCTTTAAATTCTCTACGAAATACCAGAAGAAGTAATCAAATCGCTTAATTAGTTCTTCAGCTGTAATTCGTTGATATCTATATTTCTGATAAATTTTCAGCCTGATTACTCAATGAAAAATATTTAAAATGTCAGACCACTTATGCCATTTGTTTTAACTTCTTGATCAGTCGGAGGTCGATAAATTTAAACCTATTGCTCGCTCATTACCTCCTACCTCCGGCCTTATTGCTTTATTTGCACATCGTCAAATTTTTTTCCAAACATGTCTAAATACACAAACGCTATTAAAATTAAACAATTCAGTTTACTTTATAAACATCGAAAAAACATAAAAAATTACTCGTAATATTTCAACAGATTGCAAACTACACCGAAGTCGTTTAAATTGATGGCTCATCTTTAGCAACGAAAATTACTAAAATCATTACACGTTAAGATTAATATCAACAAGCGATAATTTGTTTCAATGTGATTCAAGTTCAAACCGCTTTGATCATTCAACATGCAAATCTACGATAGGTAGAGGTACACCTGTTTAATTAATCTCCCAAGACGTTCATCTCGTTATATTACCAAATCGCAATTACGAGCATCTACACGAGAAGCTATCGAGATACGAAAATTTTCGATACTATGGAAATCAAACGAAAGAGAAATTTCCATCTTACGTAAGACATTTATACTTGGAGAAGGTTAATGGAACATACGGTTATGTAATTGGTATAACATGTGTCATTGCTTTAGTACAAATAAATTCGCCGCCAATCCGCCATACATTGACCTAATCCGATATTTTGGCAAGGTTAATAGATTTGTATTTTTTTCATGTCGCGTTGTTGAGGCTTTTTTTTCACGAACGGAAATTGTATAGGGAACCCGCAGATACGAGGAAGTTTTTAAAAAGTTCTAGAAGGTTTGGTGAAATTCCTTCGACTAAGGAATTTTTGTTTCCGTGTTGAAAAATTAACTATTTTTTGGTGATATTTTAATTTTGAGGCAATTTCTATATTACTTTCCATTTCGATTTCGCTATCATTATCATATTTTAATGCACGTTTTCGTAGCAAAATAGTGAAACTGGCGAAATTTGAAAAAATCAAAAAAAAACGTCGATACAAACTTTGTATAAGGAGACGTTTTAATAGTAGCAACAAAAACGTGACGTTATGTAGCGATTATTTATACATGACGCATATAAAACGTAACATGTTTTTAATGTGACGTGTCAAAATTCTTCAAATTAAAACGTGACAAACATAACGTGACGTTTGCTGAACGTCACGTGACACGACCTTGCTAAACGTGACGTGACATGGCTTCGCCAAACGTGATATGTTGAAATCACATTATCATATAACATTACTTGAAGCGTGACGCAAAGTGTGATGTCACGAAACGTGACTTTGTTAAATATGACACCATGAAGTTATATGGTTTTATAAGGTGACGCGTTGAAAACGTCAAAACTTTGTAAAAGGAAACGTTCCAGTAACCACAAAAACGTGTCGTCGTATAAAGATAGGATTATACATGACACATGAAAACGTGAAATGTTTTTAATGTGACGTGTCAAAATTTTTCATATTAAAATGTGACAAACATAACGTGACATTTGCTAAACATGACGTGACCTTGCTGAACGTGCCGTGACGTGACCTTGCTAAACGGGACGTGACATGACTTTGCTAAACGTGATATGTTGAAATCGCATTATTATGTGACATTACTTGAAGCGTGACGCAAAGTTTGATCACGAAACGTGATGACGCCATGAAGTTATATTATTTCATAATGTGACGCGTTGAAAAAGTGGAAACATTGTATAAGGAAACGTTTTAACAGTAACCACAAAAACGTGACGTCATGAAAAGATAGGATTATACATGACACATAAAAACGCGACAAAACTTTTCAAATTGAAACGTGACGTTTGCTGAACGTGACGTGACGTGACCTTGTTAAACGCGACGTGACATGACTTTGATAAACGTGATATATTGAAGTCGCATTATTATGTGACATTATTTGAAGCGTGACTCAGAGTGTGATGTCACGAAACGTGACTTTGTTAAATGTGACGCCATGAAATTATATTATTTTATAATGTGACGCGTTGAAAACGTCAAAATTTTGTATAAGGAATCGTTTTAACAGTAACTACAAAAACGTGACGTCACATAAAGATAGGATTATACATGACACATAAAAAACGTGACATGTTTTTAATGTGCCATGTTGAAACTTCTGATATAAAAACAAGCCAAACGTTATTTAACGATCGATTATGCGTGACGTAGCATGACGTGGCGTCTTGATGATGTGACTTGGAACTAACCATGAATGTATTCATAGGCCCGTTATGTCTATGTATGTGACGTGCCGGCAGTTCAAAGCGTGACACGTGCTGACTAGAACGTCATGTTATAATTTGAAACTTTTCATAACGTGACGTCACTTTTTGCAGTGTGATATGCTTAAACCTTTTATAAATGTGACTTATGAAAACGTGCAGACTGTTCAAAGCGTGACGCATGCTGACGAGAACGTGACATCACAGTTTGAAAAACTTTTCATAACTTGACACGATCCTAGTTAAGCGAAAAGCGACGTGATTTAAAAAATTTTATAATCAATGAATTTAGTAAATTAAAATTTATTAATAAAAAAATTAATTTAATGAAGTTTGAATTTAATTTAACTCAAAAGTATAAATATTTAAGCAATATGAATCGAAAAATCGATGGTCTCAGTCTCACGTAATTTGTGTAAGAGTTCTTCTTTCCTCTGATGTGATTTAACTGATGACAATCATTTCAAATTCCTTATACTCAAAGTATAGAATAAACATCCATTTGCAAATATAATTCTCGATCTGGTGATTCTCCATGTTCAAATTATCGCATTCCTTCGTAGCAAAAATAATTGATATTTCGCGACACGATTCTCGAATTTTATACACCGTTATGGAAAAGCTAGCTTTAGATGTGACAGAAATTCAATAAAATACTCTTGGTCTTCAACATTGAAGCAAATTAATTGCGCGACATGATTATTCTGCAGGCGCATTAACATTTTACTACAAGACAGGACAGGTCAATTCCGTAGTTTAGAGCAGTATACCTATTAAAATTAAGTATCGTTCGTGATTCGATTCAGTAATATGAGTGTAGATTGATGTGGCCTCATACATAATGTTTTTTTTTCTTCTTAGCGAGACCAAATTATATTTTTTCGTCTCAAGGTAGAGCTCAACTTATAAAGGTAAGGATCATTAATACGACGACGATGGTTGATATTCTCAGGTTAATCGATAAACAGTATAAATCTCGTTCCGCGAAATACATGCGATATTTACCATTCGATGCACGTGAATTATCAAAAGAATCGTATGTATTGGTGTAAAATTGCAATGTATTTTTTTCTTGAAACAAAAACATCACCATTGTACCCGATTCCTGCGTATATTATATACCTGTGTTGTATTATTTGTAAACATAAGCCATGGTATTCGTTTACGTCATTTTAATCGTAATACGTGTAAAATACTTATCAAAAAGATCTCACTAGAATTCGATAATAAGAGTTCGATACATGTCGACTCTATTTCACGGATATCTTTTATTGGTTATGTAGAGCGTAATTAATCAAAATTACAACTCTGGGCGTATTGATCGTTGATATACAATTTAACATTCATACACGGATTGCTATTTTATCTGTGTAACGAGAAATCAAAATATTGGAAATTTACCAAAAGTACGTAATCTAATGCAATTGTTACGTTTACCGAGGCGATTTTTTTTCCTGCTACATGCGGAGTTTCGATGATAGGAAAGTTCCTCTTGTTACTGACTCCGCGACCTTGTGGAAATTCTGAACAATTGTTTACCGTTTCTAAGCTCTGAATTTTGTGGTTTGTTTCTCATGTTTCAGGTGTTGTTGCCGGGTTTTTGCCGATAACATGTTTGGTGCTCGTTCCGGAATTTCCGCGTGCTGCTAAGGTGAGTAGGAGTAGATTTTGGTTTGGTGGTTTTGAGCGGGTTTTAGAGTAGGAATTGTTTTGGGGTTTATGGAAATTTTTAATGGTAGATTGTAATAGTTGCTTGATTGTGTCTTGACTCTTGAGGACTTCTTATGCATTAAAACACTTGGCGATGTTATATATAATGTGAACTTATATGCAGCTCTACCTTGAAAGAAGGATTTCCAGCTTCTTAATAGCAAGTTTTCTTGAATAAGAGATTTTTACTGGAAAAGTTGAAAATATATCATCTTATAAGTTTATTTAAATGACTATGCTAATGGTCAAAACTGAGAAAAGCCTTTACTTGATGGATTAAATTAAGCTTATTTTATCATATAGTTGGTAACACTGTCGCAGTTACAGGGCCGGCAATTTCTGTATAGCACGTGTTGCAACGCTACACGCTGAATATTTGAATGACTGGTTGGTCATTTTATCATTTTTACCAGAAAACGTTTAGAGGAGAGTAAAAAAAAAACTTTTCTATCTTTTGCACAAATTCAGTCCTCAATTCAGCTAAAATTCTAAATTGATCATCTTAATTTTTATGAAAATAGTTAATTTTTTGCACATTGGTAACACTGTGATTTTGTCGATGCATTTTTCCTTACTACGGTGACCACGAATGATTGTTTCTCCGTTATCCAGTATTTGATAAAAAATACGTAAATAACAGGTGTGCAACACGCTGGAAAAATCTAGGTTGCCGCCACTGCGCAGTTATCAGATGTGCCACGTGGTTAGTTGGAAAATAGACTATTGAGGTAATACTTCACATTTGGATGGATACCTTACGTTTTTAATTGATTAATAGTCAATGACCTTACCAGTAACTGACCAACTATGTATTACAATGTCAAAAATGATTTTTGTCAGCAATTTATCTATGGGAAGTATAGCTAATCTGAAAACAACGTATTATTGATGCATCGTAAAAAGCTCCGAGCATCTTCACACCATCTTATATTCAATTAATTATAAGCAAGGTGAGAAATTTAATCTTTTGAATGAAAATTTGTGCGAGGAGAACCTTTTAAACTATAAGTATATTCTTCGATGATATCCTAAGAGGGGGAAACATGCAAGGAAAATTAAGTAATCGCAAATTTCAATTTACCTTTATTATTTATTTTTTTCTTCATTTTTTATCATAACAGTGAAACGGACAATTTCTTAATCAGGAATAGTATAAGAAGATTGATACGAACAAAACCTTTCGAACTAGCCGACCCCAAATCTTGAAATTCTTAATGTTTACTCTAGATAGCCCATTAGCTAGTTGAGTAATAAATATGTTTTGGATCGATGGACGGTGTTTTTTTGTTGTGAATTTTGTGAATTCGTAAATTTTTAATAATATAATTTTTGATGGGGTTTTGTAAAACTCACTTTCGTTAATAACTATGTATTACAATGTCAACAATGAGTTAGTCAACAATCAACCAATACAACGATGTGATGGTAAATGATATAAAATATGGCGTCGGGTGATAGTTGTGTAGGATGAGTTGAATCTTTCAACAAAAGAAGTTCCTATACCTGAAAGGATTTCAACCCCTATTGTGATTGAATACCCTACTGTATATGGGGCAACAGCCAGAGAGTCAGTTTTAATCTGGATGTTGAATTGTGCACATCACCAGAAGACCTCGTGAGTAAGGTGTTTGGAGTAGGGGTTGATAGGCTGTTATAGCCACCATCAGCACCATCCATGATAGTCTTGGAGATATCAAATTGTGGAGATATCCTGCCAGTAAGCAGTCGCGAAGTAAGCACCATATCTTTATTTGGGTACGATTTTCATCGTAGTCAGTCTTGGGAGATATTGAGTCGTGGAGATGACCTGCCAGCAAGTAGTAGAGAAGTTGTTACCATGCAGTCCACATTCATATGGAGTTCGCGTTATTGCTTCAGTGGCCCGTACACTTTAGTTGGGATTTTAATTGTGTTTAAGTTGATTCGTGAATCTGATGTGTGTGCTGATTGACCCCGAGTTACATGGGTTCGGGTTCCCATTGGCTGAAACTGTTGCAGTGTAATAAGAAGACCAATCGACTGTGATGTACATGTATTGTGTACGAGTATTACTGGTGTTAAATTATATGATCTTCAAATAGCTGATTCGAATGTCCAGGACTGTGGAACAATCTTGGAATAGAAGATGTTACATCTGTAAGATTGATGCAAATGGTCAGAACTGAGAAAAGCTTTTGCTTGGATGCATCAGCTGATGTATGTGGGATGGTGTATGGCATATTACATTACCACTAAAGCATCCAAAGTGGTCCTTGGTGCTTCACAATTGTTGGAAACTGATTCAAGTGATCATAAGTGTGAAAATTTTCCTTCAAATTGAAGACATCACATCTGCAATGTGAACGCAAATGGTCAAAACTGAGAAAAGCCTTTGCTTGTGAAATTTTACAGCTATTGCAAGATGATGCATTGTATGAGCTGTGGTGGACAACATGTCACACAATCAAAGACATACTACTTGTTTGAATGTGCATAGAAGATTCCAAAGAAATCTGGTAAATTGGAAATGCTCATCAAAGAAGAAATTGCATGTAAACACAAGACTAAAGGTACCTTTTATTACTTGCACTGGACTATTATATTAGTATCCTGACAGAACTGATTATCGTTTGTGGGATTCTTGTCAAGTTGCCAGAAGCAGTTTATATCACTTATTCTTTATTTGAGAATGAATTTTTATTACGATTGATGCGTTTGTAGAAATTAAAACAAGAATTGCCGAAGCAAAACGAGGGTATTTTTTATCCTTTTTTATATTTTTAAAATTCGAGTATCGTTGTCGAGTGAAATGTTGAATTCAGAGCACATCTACAACAACCTGCAACCTAATTAGATTACTCGAATTGATAATGTCAATTTCATTCAGGTCACAGCACAGAATATATGTACCTACCACGAAAGTAAACAAAACCAACTAAACACTCAAAAATCTTGTAAAACTGCCACCACCACGACATCTTATTACCTCACAAATAAGACACCGATTGAAACACATTTAAAAAAACATCTCCACACTAACGTTACCCAACATCCTTACGATACGTTTGTTACCGAAGATCTCTTCAATTTGGAAACTAAATTTACATATTTAAACACTCGTAGGATATCCGGGTAGCGAAACGGCGCATCTAGACTTGATCAAGTTGCGAAAATCTTAGTCAAAAAGCATTCGCACTGGATACAAGGAACTCGAACACGCATCGTCGTGTACCAGTTCACGATCAATACTGGTTGTCCTTATTGAACCTGATGGAAGAAAAAATTGTTTACCCGTACGCCGCCATCGGGAATATACATCCACAAACCGTCATATACAAATATACCTCGAGTTACCTATAGTGAATGTACGTTACACTACACGTGGGCATTTCCTCGTCTATCGCCTACTAACAAGTTGGGGGAAAATGCGAATTTTTTTACATCGTGATTAAGAAAATATATTCCCATTTGACCACCCGGGTATTGTGTGGTTGTCATCTCGAGTAAAACCCAATTCGTATAGACGTCATTTGTCCAGCGAGTTTAACCGCAAAGAATGCTGTAAATTAGACCGTTCCCATTATTGTGCGGCGATGTTTTTTCCCTTCTTTTTTCATTACATGGTGTAAGATAATCTGTATATATAGCCGTTACTTTAAACCTGTATATTGGAAAAACCCGGGTTCAAAAGATTAACCAGATGTCGGAGGGAGTATGGGTGTCAAGTGCGTAGGTACGGGTATTTGTGGGATTCATTTATTCGATATCCTTTATTAAGGGCTGTACAAAAAGTAAGAATCCCTATTTAAAAAAAAAAAAACTAAAAGAGATAAATAAAAACGGGTTCGAAATTCGGATTTATTAAACTTTTATCTATTTTTCGACATAATCGCCACTTAAATTTAAACACTTATCTAACCGCGAAACTAATCTAAAGATACCCTCCTCGAAGTAATTAGCGTCCAATTTTTTGAAATACTCCGTTACGTAATTTCTAACCTCTTCGTCGCTTTCAAAACGTTCGCCTCCGATATCGGTTTTCAGCTTCGGAAAAAGGTGATAATCGCTGGGTGCGAGATCGGGGGAGTAGGGTGGATGGGCAATCACATTCCAACGAAATTTTTGAATCAATTCAGTGGTATCGTGCGCGGTATGGGGGTGAGCGTTATCGTGTAGCAGTTCCACTCCGGCGGTCAACAAACCCGGTCTCTTATTTTTTATGGCTGTTCTGAGCTTGGTAAGGGTTCCCCTGTACACTTCGCCATTTATCGTGGTACCTGGGGTCATAAAATCTATCAAAATTATTCCCTTATGGTCCCAAAACACCGAGGCCATCACCTTTTTGATCGATGGGGTTTGCTTGAATTTTTTAACGGTTGGTGATTCCTTATGTTTCCATTGCATGGATCGTCTCTTTAATTCGGGATTTGAGTGATAAATCCATGTTTCATCTCCCGTTACAATACGCCGCAAAAAATCGTTGCCCTCGGAGTGGTAACGACTGAGAAACTCCAACGAAGTTGTCATTCTTTGAAGTTTGTGGTCATCGCTTAGCATTCTCGGGACCCAACGAGTGCAAATTTTTCGATAATTTAATCTTTCACGTAGTATGGTGTGAATAGTACCTCTACTGAGTTGAGGAAATCGGTCGTTTAATTCAGTTACTGTGAAACGACGGTCCTCACAAACCACAACGTTAACACGCGTAACGAGTTCATCGGTAATCACACTCGGTCTCCCGGAGCGCAGTTCATCCGCGACTTCAGTTCGGCCACTTTTAAACTCGCGACACCACTTTCGCACATTTTGAACATTCATAACGTTATCTCCATACACTTCTTTCAATTGTCGATGAATTTCAATCGGGGTATGACCTTTTGCATTCAAAAATTCGATAACTGAGCGCACCTTCAAGTCGGACGGTATTAACAAAGACATCGCTTCACTTAAACGCACGTATAACCCGTAAAAAACAACATAACACAATAAACTTAGTTTTATTAGAAAGTAGACCCTTCAATGCGTCGAATGAAACCACGCCCAGCCAGAAAGGTCCATTTTTCCAGAATCTATAGGGGAGGGATTCTTACTTTTTGTACAGCCCTCGTATGTTTTTCTACGAGTTCATTTTTGCTAGAAAGTATTTTTAATATTAATCAGTGTTGTCAATTGAATACGTTGTAATACTTTAAGTGGTTAATTCACTGAAGAGTTGATATATTTTTTTTAAATTCACAACTTCCATCGGTATTTGGGGAAAATTACGCAATTTTGTAGAACCTTTCTGATGATTTTTGAAACATGATAAATATAGGCTCGGTGACTGAGTAGAGGAGGAGGGGAGAAGGGGGGGGGGTGTGTAAAATGAGCAAAATTGTGTCTATTTTACAGGGAATGATTTTGTTTGTGTTCATTCTTCTTTTTTACAATTTGAGGACTAAAGGATGCTCTGAATATCACAATAATCAAAATTGTAGAAAAATCGACGAGGAACAACTTTTGTTCGAAAGTTTCTTTTGTAAAAGCAATATTTCAAATGCAACTGAGGAGGGAGTTGGAGCTTTTGAAATGAGGAGGGTAAATGATTTGTTTGTATTCATTCTTTTTTTTTTAGTTTGAGGAGTAAAAAATGCTCCAAATGAATTTATCATAATAATCAAAATTGTAGAAAAATTGACGAGGAACAACTTTTGTTCGAAAGTTTCTTTTGTAAAAGCAATATTTCAAATGCAAGTGAGGAGGGGGTTGGAGCTTCTGAAATGAGGAGGGTAAATGATTTGTTTGTATTCATTCTTTTTTACAATTTGAGGAGTAAAGGATGCTCTGAATGAATTTATCATAATAATCAAAATTGTAGAAAAATTGACGAGGAACAACTTTTGTTCGAAAGTTTCTTTTGTAAAAACAGTATTTCAAATGCAATTGCAGATACAGAGCCATTGAAATAAGAAGAGTAAAATTTTTCTGTGATGTAATTCAATTTTAAAAAATTGATTTTGAACACTGATTACAAATTTTATTGAATTTATGATATGTACTTGTAAAAAATGTAAGAAAATGAGATTTTACACTTTAGTTGAAAACTTTTTCTCAAATTTGGAGAAAATTTGCTCCCAACTGAATTTTTGTAATGACTGAAGATTCCTGGAAACAATTTTCATGAGATATTTTTTTTTAGTAAAACCATCACTTGGTGGAGGGGTACACGAGTTTCTAATTTTGAGGAGAGTGGGGATTAGATGATACTCTATTCTTTTTTGCCTTTGTTGAATTCTAAACATCAAATGTAGGGCTGACAAAAATTCTGGTAGACTTACAACTAATTTACCCCTAAATAGTCTTGTTATGTTGCATTGTAGCATTTCCAGGCTCTTTCAGAAAAGCGCGCTCAGGGCAAATACGGTATTTTGAGCCCCATCTTCAATTTGTGCATGATACTAGTTGACTGAGAAAAATTTAGGAGCTGCCTTTCAAAAAAGCCACCTCTGAGGAAAATGTTTTGAACCCCCTCCTCAATTTGTACGTTTTTACTAATTGAAAAAAATTGCGGACAGTTATTATTGAAAATTCGTTGACCGAGAAAAATTTAGGAGAATTGCTCATATTATTGAATAACTTGAAAATTTCATCTTCCTTAAAAAGCCACCTCTGGGGAAAATGCTTTGGACCCCCTCCTCAATTTCTTGAAAATCTCCGGATTTTCTCAGTCAAAAGAGTCGGTCTCCAGAGATGCAGGGCTGTGCAGAGAAAATCCGAACCCTGGAGAAAAATTATACAGACCCTTGTCCCTTGAAAGGGCCCCACATTTTTTCCAAGGCCCGTTTATTTTTTCCAAAGGGCTCGAAAACACACTCGGGCCCCTGAAAAAATCGGGCCCGGAAGACACCCCCCCTCTCTGGTTACGTCAGCAAAGAAATGCCTCCTTGTTCCTCTCTTTCAGTGCTCTGCTTTCGTTGTCGTACCAAAATTACACCATGTTTCGAAAACTCTTACACCACATAGTATTTCGTATGAATTTTCAAAAATTTAAATTAAAAATTTTAGGCCGAAATGAAAATGAGAATTATCGATGTATGGTTTTTTTTTTATTTATTAAATTCCTCGTTCATGATTACAAAGTACAGTATACTACGTTTTAGGAAAAAAAATTGCACCTTTGATTATACACTCGAAATCAAGATAAAATAACGAATTTCCAGCCCCCTCGATTAGAAAAAAAAATTCTAATCCGTGGTTTTTCCATTAATAATTTACCGATATATCTTATGATAAATAAGGTAATAGCGAGGTTTAGTGATTTCTTATTCAATGGTGGATTTACACCAAGATATAGTCTGATGAAATAAAATTACACGAATTAGGTATTGTAAGATGAAATTTTTTTCGTATCTTTCGCCAGACGAGAGATGCGATAAATATAATTATTCGTCATGCGCTCTAAACTGGTAATTTTTTAGGCTCTTATCTTGGAAACGTTTAACGGTGATTAAGATTACAATATACGATGTTTTATTACCTGTACGAGTCATTTGGTAAAAACAGATGATTTCGTATTTACGTACTTATTACATTGCGTAGACAATTCGACGCAATTTTATAAAAATTTCAGTAATTACGGTGAAATTGATGCACGAATTTGAAATAAAGCCTACGTAAAATGTTGTATATATTAATAGATTTCATGTTTACTAAATTCATAGGGGAAAATTTATTTTATTTATTTGGAAGTTTTCCGTCATAATTATATTGGATTGTTCGCGTCATCGCGGTGATAAATATTTTCTATACGAATAATGGAAAATTTCCTAGCCCAAGAGTTAAGAAACGTGGTTCGTTGAACTAGACCTTATCGTCGAGATTAGATTGAAAATTACTCGGGAAGATTTTATCGGCGATAAATTAACTCATACTTGTTTTGCACCACACTGTAAAATTGGCCGGATTCATTAAAGATTCTGCATCGTCTTCTACATTTCAATAGCGTGGAAGTCAACGCGTGAAATTCGATTTGCCGAAAATGAACTTCTAGAAAGTTCTGAAAAAAAATTCCAGTTATGCGCA
>QBDW01001395.1:0-18864 GCA_003261595.1 Maconellicoccus hirsutus
TTAGTTGAGCATTGACTCAGACTTGTCTCAAATAAGGTGAAAATTCGTATCGATGTGGAGTTGTCCAGATGAATGTCATTTGTGGTTGATTTCATGTCAAGACTTGGAGCATAGTGGTTTTTTTTGGAAGTTGAGTTACTTTCATCGTATCCTTGGACTTACTCAGCGATTCCTCAAAAACGAATTGAATTTGAACTGATGAGTGGTCGTTTTGGATATTGGTTGTGGTTACTTTTTCGCGAGAAATTTGAATTTTTCATCGTTTTTTGGAAAAATTTTAGGTTAAATATCGGAATGAACTACGTTACTAGAATAATTCAAATTTACTATTAATTTATTTTTATGAAAAATAATTGAAATTTTAGGAGAAAATGATTCTGAACTCGGCTAAAACAAAACATATTGTCGTACTAATGGATCACCTATTAAATTTCTTTGTCACAAATCGTTTTTTTGGAAAATTTTCAGAAAAATTTTAATTTGACATCTTGAGCGTATTCCTCAAATAGAAAAAAATTTGAACTCGTCGAAGATACACGATGTTGGGTAGCAATTGAGATTATTTTTTCGCAAAAAATCCAAATCTGAGGTCAGTTTTGAGGTAACGTGAACGATTCTCGGGGAACGAGCACGTTGGAAGGCAAAAATACTTCTTGAGTAGGATATCAATCGATATTAATTTTTCGCGACGAATAACAGAGCCGCATTATTTTTCGGAAAAAGTACCGTTTGTGTGCTCAACTTGAACTACTCAAGTACCTTTCCTCAAAACTAAGCTTGTGTTTGAGCCACCGAAAAAGTATCAAGTTTGGTATCAAATTGCGTTAATTTTTTGTCACAAAATCAACTACGTTATCGGTTCCAACGACTAAGGTACTCAACTCGTACCCGGTCATATTGAAATATCCCTCATACGCGGAATTTCGCAGCGTCAAGAAAAACTTCATTTCGTTTTAGAGTATCGATCGCGAATAAGTTGTACGCCCATGTCGGGACGCTTTTGGAAAAATTCCAATTTTTTCAGACGCCTCGAGTATTTTTTCCCAGAAGCGAATTTCTTCCGTATCGCTGACTTCTCGAGTTAGTCTTCGAGGTGAAAAAAAAACAACAAGACTGCTTTCCCTGGGAAATCCTAATCCGGCGGTATTTAATTTGGGAAAAATACGGATTTCTTACGCATCGAATCGAAACATCCGCGATAATTCGTAATCGGATCGAGTCTCGGAGGGATAAAAGACGCATCAACAAGTACGTCATGTCTGAAAAAATTACGTCAAATTTTGAAAAAGTCGATTCGACGTCGAGTGGCGGAATTTGCGAGATTATGCGATGTCTCACATGAACGACGTGCAAGATGACGATTTTCTCAGAGGAAGATTTCTTCCTTTGGTGAAAAAAATTTTCGAGGGGTTTTGTATGAAAAAAAATCACAATTAGGTCTTTGGAAATTTCGAATGCGACGGTGTGAAAAAATTTTTCATTTTTTTCACATAAATTTTCGTTGAAAATTTTGATTTACGCGGACGGATTTTTTCTCGTATTTATGGTCTCGCTTCAACGACGTCGGACGTCGTATCTGCGGGTTTATTTGCTCGTTACAAGTGCTCTTTAGGAGAGCGCAAAAAAAAAAGGACCCGCAGAGGTCGAACGACGCGACGCGGAGGACCGTTATGAAGAAAATTTATAGGCTTCATTAAATGTAATTGAAATAACGCACAAAAGCCATTAGAATACCTTTTAGAGTGGTAAAATTGAATGTGTAAAAGTAAAGTGGATTTTCGTACAAGATACAAGAGCTTTTGGTCGGTCTGTAATTCTTTCGCGTGTGCCTTTTCGCTCGTTTGTGAAACGTGGAAAGGCGACTCGGGCTTTTTCTCGGCCCAAATGTGTTTGCGCAGTGTAAAGAGATACGCCGAGAGTACCACGAGGGCTCTTCAGAGAGCCGAGGCAACCTCGAGTGGCGTGTTTTGAGATGAAAGGCGATTTCAAGATGGCCCGAGTAATTAAAATTATCGATAAGGCGAAATAACCATGCGAAAGACAAAGCGAGAAGAAATTTCACTTACCAAATAATTTTCAGAAATTTTATCAATTTAACGAAAACAAATAAATCGCGCACCAACACCGAATTTTTATTTAAAATGAATAATATAAAAAAACACAATTTCAAAAATTATAAAAATTTTAACAATACTAGGAAATTTTCGACACGTAAAAAATTTCAACGGCACTAAAAAAATGAAAAATTTCGTAAAAGTGAACTCCGAAGGTTTCCGTTGACGAAATATTTTCGCGAAAAAACTCGTCACGACGTATTCGAGAAAAAAAGGCACAGCTCGCGTGAAAAACCGTTCGAACAGTCACGAATTTCAAACTAATACTGAAAATGTAAAGGACCCGAGTACGCGTCGTGAAACTCGGGGAAATTCAACTCCGCGGAGCAGGCGCTTTGCCAAAAATTTGTCGAAGCAAGGCTCGCAACGTTAACAATTTCAAACATGCCCTTCGGCTCTTTTTCCACAATCGATAGAATTTATTTTAACGTGTTAACAAACCATACCGAAGATGATTTTTCCGACGAGATTGGTCATCGGGCGAAATTCGACGATGAGGGGTCAGGATAAGCGGATCGTCGTTTCGAAGTCGAGGAAGAAGCGTGATCAAAGATATCTGTGGCCGAATGAATTTCACGTGGGGGGCGAGGTATTTTTTGTAATAAGTCGCCGGCATAAAAATCGCTTATCTCGATCGAGTAAAATGGGAAAAAACGAATACTTTTTTTCGTTATTTACCCCGAAATCAAAGAGGAGGGAATTCTAAAGGAAGAAAAAAGGTCGCAAATCATCGAGGGAGTTGGAAAAAAAACGTCGCCGGGGTTAAATTATCGTAACTTCGAAATAAACGAGTCTTATTCGAGTGATGACGAAGTGGAGAGGGGGGAAGGAGAAAAAAAACTAAAAAGGAAACGGAATTAATGGAATTGTTAATTCTTCGTTTAGTCGAGCCGATTGGTGTAACAAGCTCGGGCGCATAAGTTGAGATGATGTGGAAAGACAGAGGGGGGAGGAAGAAAAGGAAGACATCGCGGAGGTGGGAATTTGGCGAAAGAGTTCAACGTATTGTTTGCCTTCGGTTAAGTAAATTAAAATCGACGACGAATTGATTTCGCGTAGATGAGGTAATGGTCGGTATAAGTGGCGCGGTGGAGGGGGGATGCAGGACAACGCAATTTAGCGAGTTATTTTAGGGTAAGTTCTTTTTTTTTTATTAAAGATTCATGGCGCGCAGTCGATATGACCGTGGACGTGTCGTCGATGGTGAATTATTTTAATTTCAGCTTGTGGTGGTCGTCGATGTGAATTTTTATTAAAAATATCCCGCGGTAGAATATCGTGCTGGGTTTGAAAGCGCAGCGAGGATCTAGTATGCAGCTGGAGCGAAGAGATAATGATTTATTGAAGAGAAGGGGCGAGGTGTGGTGCAAAGTACGAGCGAAATCTTGAGAATTAAACGTGCGTGTTTGGTTGACCCTGGTGATCGCCTATTTGCGGACTGCGGTTGGGAGCTCGTTGGGGGTTGGGACGCGGAGGAGATTTCGTGTGCTCGAATGTATCCCGTATTTGGTCAAAGTGTAGGATTTCGGGTGCATTAAAAGCGAGTAAACAGCGTTTGTGTAACGTGAATTGTATTAGATGCTGAAAAAAAAAGGGATTGATGCGAAATATAGGGATGAAAAGGGGTAAATTTACCGAGGAAATAACGTTTTAATTGGAATCCATGGGGTTGATGTTTTGGAGATGCCAAAATACGATGTACTTTATTAGGGTAGTTTTGGAAAAATAAATAACCAATCAAAAAGGGACCCAGGAGGAAGGTTTTTTTAATATCGAGGATGGTATCAAGACATGTAGCGATCTCTGTTGGCAATTTGAATAAAGAATGTGTATCAACTAGGTGGATAAAAATATCGCGTAAATTTATAACGTACGTTAAGATTCTGTTTAACTAAAAGTTGCCCCCTTTGAACCCACGACGAGCTTTTGTTAATTGCAAATTTACTTTTGGAACATTCGAACGCAATGCGGAATTGAAATATTTGAAAATGTACAAACGTGTTAATTGGGGTAAATTAAAGTTTTGTTTTTACCGCAAAGTGCATCTTTTGAATTTTTAACACAGTGGATAGAATTTTATGGCGAGAAAGTAATTAAACATTTAGTTGAGGTTAACAACCGCATTTTTTATTTTCGCTATTTTAAAGAAATCTAGTCTTTAGTGTTTTTGCCTCAAAAACACTCACAAGAGCAAGTTTTGTGGACCGAGGTTTGACCTGAGGTAAAAATTGCCCAGACAGAAGTTGTGGGAAATTGTGAAGAGAATTTTTTTTTAGAAACTTGTTTAATGTGTCTCCTCCGGTTGTCGAGATTCACGGAAAAACTCATTTGGAGTGCGCTTTGTAATTACGTAAGTATACATATATTTTCCAAAAGAAGAAATACAAAATGCGAAAAAAAATTATGATATCGATATTTTGATTTTAATATTTTAATAGTAAGTTTTGATAATTCGATTTCGATATTTCGATTTCGTTGTTTCGATTTCGATATATCGATTTTAATGTTTCGATTTTGGTGTATTGATTTTGATATTTCGATTTTGCAATTTCAATTATAATATTTTGATATCGATTTTAAGGGTTTGATTTCGATATATCGATTTTGCTATTTTAATTATGATATTTCGATATCGATTTCGAGAATTCGATTTTGGTATATCGATTTTAATGTTTTGATTTTGGTGTTTTGATTTAGATGTTTCGATATCGATTTTGACGATTTGATTTCGATATATCGATTTTAATGTTTCGATTTTGGTGTTTGGATTTCGATATTTCGATTTCGCAATTTCAATCATAATATTTTGATATCGATTTTGCTATTTTAATTATGATATTTCAATATCGATTTCGAGAATTCAATTTTGGTATATCGATTTTAATGTTTTGATTTCGATGTTTCGATATCGATTTTGATAATTTGATTTCGATGTATCGATTTTAACGTTTTGATTTTGGTGTTTCGATTTTGATATTTCGATTTAGCTTTTTCGATTATGATATTTTGATATCGATTTCAAGGATTTGATTTCGATACATCGATTTCGGAATTTCAATCAGAATATTTTGATATCGATTTTAAAGATTTGATTTCGATATATCGATTTTGCTATTTTAATTATGATATTTCGATATCGATTTCGAGAATTCAATTTTGGTATATCGATTTTAATGTTTTGATTTCGATGTTTCGATATCGATTTTGATAATTTGATTTCGATGTATCGATTTTAATGTTTTGATTTTGGTGTTTCGATTTTGATATTTCGATTTAGCTATTTCGATTATGATATTTTGATATCGATTTCAAGGATTTGATTTCGATACATCGATTTTGCTATTTTAATTATGATATTTCGATATCGATTTCGAGAATTCGATTTTGATGTTTCAATTATGATATTTCGATATCGATTTCGAGAATTTGATTTTGATATTTCAATTATGATATTTCAATATCGATTTCGAGAATTCAATTTTGGTATATCGATTTTAATGTTTTGATTTTGGTGTTTTGATTTTGATATTTCGATTTTGCTATTTCAATTATGGTATTTTGATATCGATTTCAAGGATTTGATTTCGATACATCGATTTTGTTATCTTAATTATGACATTTCAATATCAGTTTTGACGATTCCATTTTGATATGTCAATTTTAATGTTTTGATTTCGATGTTTCGATTTTGGTATTTCAGTCATGATATTTTGATATCGATTTTAATGTTTCGATTTTGGTGTTTTGATTTCGATATTTCGATTTTAATGTTTCGATTTTGATGTTCAGATTTTGGTATTTCAATTATGATATTTCGACATCGATTTCAAGGATTCGATTTTGATACATCGATTTTGCTATTTTAATTATGACATTTCAATATCAATTTTGACGATTCCATTTTGATATGTCAATTTTAATGTTTTGATTTTGGTGTTTTGATTTCGATATTTCGATTTTAATGTTTCAATTTTGATGTTTTGATTTTGATATTTCGATACTGATTTCAAGAATTCGATTTCTATATATGAATTTTAATGTTTTGATTTTGGTGTTCAGATTTTGGTATTTCAGTTATGATATTTCGATGTCGATTTTAATGTTTCGATTTTGGTGTTTTGATTTCGGTATTCCGATTTTAATATTTCGATTATGGTGTTTTGATTTCGATATTTCGATTTAGCTATTTCGATTATGATATTTCGATATCAATTTCGATATATCAATTTTAATGTTTCGATTGTGGTGTTTAGATTTTGATGTAGCGATACTTTGAAATTAATATTTAAATTTGAATATTTCGGCTTCTCTGCTCAAATTTTGACATTTTCGGTTAGTGTTTCAATTTTTGTTGTTTTAATGTCGTCATTTTTACGTATGTTTGTTTATTTCAACATTTCGATTTTGATATGTTGATTTCTATATTTCGATATAAAATTGCGATTTCGATTAAACCATCGTAATATTATTCAATTTCGAAATTGTTATTTCTCGATTCAAACGACGATTATGGATTTCGACATTTTGTTTTCGATATACCAATTTCGATGTTTCGATTATCGAAATCGACGTCCTTTTTAGATTTCGATTCGATGTTTGAGTTTCGACATTACTTCAATTTTGATATTTCGATATTTATCTTGATACTTCGATTTTTTTTCGAATATTTCCATTAGAATTTTGTAATTTCCTTGCGTGGATTCCAATATTTCAATCATCGATTTCGAGGTTTCTTTCGATATTTGAGAATATTTATTTTTTCAACTCGGTGACCGAAAACAAAGTAACCATAACGATTCGAATTCTTCTCGAGAAGGAAAATATTCGGAATTACCGAAACGTCGACCTTTCGTTAGCGCAGCGACACGACGACGACGGCGGCGAGAAAAATAAGAAAAACGTAATTAATTTCGAATAATTCGCGAAGAAACGCGTAGGGCGACGAAAACGAAGAAAAATACGGATAAAAAAAGTAATAAAGAAAGTGTTATTTAAACTAGCTCTGCATTTCTTTTTTCACCGAATAGGCGACGAAAGCGAAACGCGTTTGGTCAATGTGACGTACACGGGGGGTTGGGGTGTGGGCAAAAGGAAAGAAAAAATTGGATTTCGGAAAATTAGATTTCCGTAACGACGACGGGTTTTTGCGCCGTTAATTAAATTTTTCGAAAAAATCTGCATCTCGACGCGTTGCTACGGGTTTTTTGACGAAATGCCTAAGAATACCTAAGCATATACCTTTGGAGACGTGACTGCGCGAGTTTTAATTACAATTATAAATTAAACTTTAGCCATTTCTATCTTTGAAAATTATCCGAGTCGCATACAAATTATGAGTGGAGCTGATGAGCTAGCGGAGGATTAGAAATGTGTGCGGAGTCGGCTCGAGATGTGGAGTACATCCTCCGACGTGAGTTTTACGACCTCTTGGAGCAGATTTTTATGACGGATATTTTTAAAATTGCACGAACGCTTGACCGAAAATACGTGCGTCTTCGTCGCGACGAAATCGCGAGAGAAATGCCCCCAGAACTCGTATCGTAAAAAATGTGCGGAAAAAATGAAAAATCTCCTCAAGTCGACATTAACCTAATGAATTGCACCGAAACCGCTTTTATTACCTAATAACAAAAGATACGAACGCAAAACCCAGGTACGAGGATACAGATTAAAGAAAAAATATAAAAAGCGAAATAAAACGAAAAGAAAAAATAATAGCTCTGGAAAAAAGAGGAACCGGCGATTAAAAATAACGAAAAAAAAAATACTAAAAATATATAAAAAAAAGAATCATGTACGAGCAAACGCGGGCACGGCGCTTAAGCATTTATAAGAGCTTTTCAAAGCTCTCTTCCTTCCTACGACGCTGGTTCCTCAAAAAGCGACGAAAAAGTTAACCGAAACGACTCTGGAAAGTTTTTTTTTCGCGAGCTCGTAATTTACACCGACCAACGAGAAGATGGATTAATGAAGCACCTGCTCGTCGCCGACGTCCTTCGTAGTATGTGGACCTTTTGAATAAACTGAGCAACTTTTCAATCAATTCGAATGCAATGGAAATTTACGTCGAGATGGAACTTGTGCGAAGTGGAAACGCGAGAAAATTGTGTAAAATACTCGTTATAGATTTTGGACGAAGTTTCCTCGTCGTCGTGTTTTTTTTTCCAGAGGGTTTTTTTTCGCTCTCTTTGGCGAAATAGACGTCATTTTAATTTGTAGTTACTCGTTTTCGTTTCGGCACTTAGGTCGGAATTTTATTTATTTTATTTTTTAATTTATCGACGGCCTCGAGAGTTTGGATATTTGTTGCGGAATTGTTTTACTTTGTATTTATTGCGATTAGGGCTGCGTCAATTATACGAGAAGATTTATATTTGGGGTGGTGTTTCAAAAGGTGGATGGGATTCGATGCGAAGGATGGAAGGTGGAAGGGGGATAGGTTGTTTTATCGCTTGATGTTGTTTTGTGAAAGCTAGGAGGGGTTTCGTTTATTTGATTCGTCGGTGTGATAGTTGTAATTGTGTCGGTGTGGTTGCGGTGTCGTGTAAGGGATGATGTTCGGAGGGGGAGGGGGATAATTGTGGGATATTCGTGATGTGATTATTTGTCAGCATAGTAAACGGATGGAATTTGAGTAAAAATGAAATTTTTTTGGAATTTTATCGAATTTTTTAAAAATTGAGAATTTTTTTTTCAGCGAAAATATACGTATTTACGTTTCTAGAAGGAGTGGAAAAAGTGCTGGAGAAAATCAGCATTTTGCTGGAGGCTTCGAAAACCCTAAGACGCCCATTGGATGATTTTGTGACGTAATTTGTTGATAAAATCGATACATTGATTATTTTATTTTGCTAAAAATTAAATAAAAATGTTCAGAGTGATCGATTTCGCTTAAAATTAGCGGAGAAGGGAGGGCGGGCTAATTCAGAACTTACCTTGGAACTTCGAAACTCTACAACACGTCGAAAAAATCGGGAGCGAAAAATCCGACGCAATTTTTAATAAAACTAGCAATTTTGCGGCGTTACACGCACACACACACGTGTTTTTTCAGTCCACGTCTCCATCTCACTTCGCTAGCTTCCAATTAAATTCTTTCTTTTTTCGCGACGTTCATCCGCTTTATCCGGCTTAACGGCGCTTTCCTATTTGGGCAAGTTGTGCGAACAATTCTTCATTTCGGGAATCCGTCGCCGTCACGAAGGTCGTCCCCCTTAGGAGCCCCACCGGCGGAATTTTTCTTTCACGTATCGCACGACAATGCGACGAATAAAAACGCCTTTTCATATCACCTCCAGGTGACACTTTATTTGGCCGGTGAGAAAAATGATACATGTTGAGATTGTTAATTATGTTATAAATAATGTTAACATTACCCGTCCCAGTCATTTGATACGGTTTACACGTAAATTTCATTTATCACGTGAGTTTTTTAATGCTGTAGGGTGAACGGGTTCGGGGGGTAGTTGATGTGGTACTTCCGGGTGATTTTTTTTGAGCCGGACAGTAAATGAAAAGGGGTTAGAAAGGGGTTCTCAGTTTTCAGTTTTTGGGAGAAGTTGAAACATTGAATTGGATGAGATAGAGAAAGATGCATTTCTTGAAGAGAACTAAATGGAATAAAAATGATGCGTTTTATGAATAAAATTGAGAATATAAATTGAATGAAAATGGTGCATTCCTCGAAAGAAACAGAATTTTATGAGAAGAATGCATTTTTCTGAAATAAATTGAAAAATGCATTTTCTAGAGAAAAACAAATCAAATAAAAACAATTCATTTAAAAAAATTGAATAAAATCGGTGTATTCTTTGAAGAAAATTGAATCGAAGGGAAACTGTGCACTCGATGGAGAAAATTAAAAAAATAAATTAAATGAAAATGGTGCATTTCTTGAAGAAAATTAAAATTAAATGAGAAAAGCGCGTTTTTGAGAAGGATCACTGGATGTTGAAGTAGTTTTTCCGATATCTCGGAGTTGTATTTTTTTTACTCGTTATAAGGATAAAACTCGCTGGAGTTTTTCAATTTTTCCTCAAGGAGAATCCACGAAGTATTTATGCGAAACGTGGATTTTCGGCAGAAATACTAGTTTACATTGCGCCTTGTATGCAAAGCTAGGCAACTATTTCACCGGGAATGCAACTACGGTCGCTACACATCGTTGGGCTAGGAAACCCGACGTGGTTACGAATCACCCTATATAATGAAGCACGTTAATACCAGGCGTACGATACTAAAGCAAGGGCAGGGGAGGGAGCCTAGCTCGAGAAACCTTGACAGTTCATTGTCACGGTTAAATGGCCATTTAAGAGGATCAAAGAGGGATACGTGGAGCTGGACACCTCGAGAAGGGGTAGCGATGGAGGCGAAGGGGGTTGGCATGTATACCGACGTGAATTATGCCGTAGTATGTGACAAGTGCGTAATGTGGTAAAACTCACGAAACCGGACGAGGAACGCGGTACGTGGACACCCGGGGAAAGTTTTTCGGTTACTTTCGGCGACGCGACGCGAGGGTTAGCGGGTTTAATAAATCACGGAGGTCGGGCAATTAAATCGCTGTTAACGAGTGTAGTTCGACCGTTTGAAAATTAGCGTATATAATCAAATTTTAAAGGCTACCTCTGAACCGTCGTCCGGCCAGAAACGATTCTTAATGGGGAAAGTTTGCTAATCAAACGGGATACGAAGGCCCGAAGGGAGAGTGCGAGCTGGTCGTCCAATCGTAATGCCAGATGTTGGAAAATGACCGCGGTATCGTTGCGGTCGATGAATGCGACGTTTATGTATGTCTTTATTTTGTGATAAACGATGTGCAGGTATGCGGGGCGAGAGGTCAAGATGGACGCGTGGATGTATTGAGAAAAAATATGGAGAATGTTGGAAGATTGAGCGAAAGGTTGATTGGTTTGGTTGATTTGAAAATCAGAAACGAGTAAAACGATTTACATGTATAAATCAGTCGTTCGCATACAATTCACTGATATGAATCAATCGTTCGCATACAATTCACTGATATGAATCAATCGTTCGCGAACTATTCACATGTACGAGTTGATCGGGAACAATTCACATACATGAATTGATCGTTCGTGAACGATTCACATGTGGGAATTAGTCGTTCGCGAATGATTCGCTAGTACAAATTAATCGTTCGCGAACTATTCACATATACGAGTTGATTGGGAATGATTCATATACTTGAATTAGTCGTTCGCGAATGATTCGCTAGTATGAATTAATCGTTCGCGAGCTATTCACATGTACGAGTAGATTGGGAACGATTCACATGCATGAATTGATCGTTCGTGAACGATTCACATGTGTGAATTGATCGTTCGTGAACGATTCACATGTGTGAATTAGTCTTTCGCGAATGATTCGCTTGTATGAATTAATCGTTCGCGAACTATTCACATGTACGAGTAGATCGGGAACTATTCACATGCATGAATTGATCGTTCGTAAACGATTCACATGTGGGAATTAGTCTTTCGCGAATGATTCGCTAGTATGAATTAATCGTTCGCGAACTATTCATATATACGAGTTGATTAGGAACGATTCACATACATGAATTGATCGTTCGTAAATGATTCACATGTATGAATTAGTCGTTTGTGAACGATTCATATGTATGAATCAGTCGTTCGACGGTGAGTGAATTTCTTAATGTAAATTATCCTGAACATCGTATAACTTTCGTATATTTTTGCGTATTTGCTCAAGCAAACTTGGAGACACGTGTTAACTTTATGAAAAGCAAGCGATAACGAATGAAAGATTTTCGTGTTCGGGTTACTTTCGCCACGAATGAAAGTTGATCGGTGGCGGTGACAACGTTCAGAAGAGAATTTTCTACACGCGTATATCTAAAATGTAAGAGAAAATGTTCGAGAAAAGAGAACAAATAAAGCAAACAACGTCATTCGCGTTGACGAAAACGCAAGAAACACGTCGAGCGCGATGAAATAAAAAAGCGAACAAGTGTAATTCTACACGAAATACACGATCGACTCGTCATCTCGATATAAGGCCATAAAAAAGACGAGAATTCTCGCAAAAGCGACTTGTCGCGCTCGATTTCGTATTGAAATTCTTATAATTCTTGTGGAACTTTTTTTTCATTTTTATTTTACCAAAAAACGCGAGATTTTTTGGTAGGATTGTCGACGCTGAAAAAAAAAACGAAATTGTACAACGGTCCCCGAAGGTTTCACCGTTGAGAGTTGCGAAATCGACGAACGAGTTGAGAAAAAATCACCGTTACTCGAAAGAATGAAAATCGTTTAAATATTCTCTTTTTTCGCTTGAACGTCGTTAACGTGTGTTAAAAGCGCCGGTTTCGCTGGGCGAAATTGGAATTTCGAAAGACTCAAATCGCCAGATTTCCTTCGGTGGTTGAAATTGTTCGGAATTATGCAGTCTAGAACGTGTCGATTTGGGAAAATTCGATGAATTTTTGTCGATTTTGATGTTTCGATGTTACATTGTTCATGTTTCGATTATCGCAGTTAGTGTTTATTTGAAGCTTTTGAAATCGATAATTGAATTTCGATGGTTCGATTGTTTAAAGCGTACCTGGTGTTTCGGTTTCGATATATCGATCGTGAATCTCGATGATTAGTTTTGTATTCTCGATTTCGATGTCGACATTTCACATTCGATGTTTTGATTATTGAAAATCGATATTTTACATTTGATATTTTTATTATTGATAATCGATTCACTTTCGATGTTTTGATTATCAAAAATCGATATTTTACATTCGATATTTCGATTATTGAAAATCGATATTTAACGTTCGATATTTTGACTACCGAAAATCGATTTTACTTTTGATGTTTTGATTATCAAAAAATCGATATTTTACATTCGATGTTTCGATCATCAAAAATCGATATTCTACATTCGATATTAAGATTATTGAAAATCAGTATTTAACGTTCGATATTTTGACTATCGAAAATCGATTTTACTTTCGATATTTTGATTATCAAAAATCGATATTCTACATTCGATATTTCGATTATTGAAAATCGATATTTTACATTCGATATTTTGATTATTGAAAATCAATATTTTACATTCGATATTTCGATTATTGAAAATCGATATTTAACGTTCGATATTTCGATTATTAAAAATCAATATTTAACGTTCGATATTTTGACTATCGAAAATCGATTTTACTTTCGATATTTTGATTATCAAAAATCGATATTCTACATTCGATACTTCGATTATTGAAAATCGATATTTCACATTCAATATTTCGATTATTGAAAATCGATATTTTACTTTCGATGTTTTGGTTATCAAAAATCGATA
This sequence comes from Maconellicoccus hirsutus, assembly GCA_003261595.1. Classification (NCBI taxonomy): domain Eukaryota; kingdom Metazoa; phylum Arthropoda; class Insecta; order Hemiptera; family Pseudococcidae; genus Maconellicoccus; species Maconellicoccus hirsutus. The sequence continues at coordinate 13,449 of QBDW01001395.1, forward strand.
TTCTACATTCGATATTTTGATTATTGAAAATCGATATTTAACGATCGATATTTCGATTATTGAAAATCGATATTTAACGTTCGATATTTCGATTATTGAAAATCAATATTTAACGTTCGATATTTTGACTATCGAAAATCGATTTTACTTTCAATATTTTGATTATCAAAAATCGATATTCTACATTCGATATTTCGATTATTGAAAATCGATATTTAACGTTCGATATTTTGACTATCGAAAATCGATTTTACTTTCGATATTTTGGTTATCAAAAATCGATATATAACTTTTGATATTTTGACTATCGAAAATCTATTTTACTTCCGATATTTCGATTATTGAAAATTGATATTTTACATTCGATATTTCGATTATTGAAAATCGATATTTCACATTCAATATTTCAATTATTGAAAATCAATATTTTACATTCAATATTTCGATTATTGAAAATCGATACTTTACATTCGATATTTTGGTTATCAAAAATCGATATTTAACGTTCGATATTTTGACTATCGAAAATCGATTTTACTTTTGATGTATTGATTATCAAAAATCGATATTCTACATTCGATATTTCGATTATTGAAAATCGATGTTCTAAATTCGATATTTCGATTACTGAAAATCGATATTTTACATTCGATATTTCGATTATTGAAAATCGATATTTTTTATTCGATATTTCGATTATTGAAAATTGATGTTCTAAATTCGATATTTCGATTATTTTAAATCGATATTACACATTCGATATTTTGATTATCGAAAATCGATTTTACTTTCGATGTTTTGATTATTGAAAATCGATATTTCACATTCGATATTTTTAATCGTAAAAATATTTTTATTAAATCACTTTTAGTACTTTACTTTTTTATTTGGACAAATTCGATTATTATCATTTTTGTAAGATTTATTATCAATTGAACAAAACTACGCCTATGGTTTATTATCTAATTATAACCAAGACTAGCTACATGCATTAGCTACGTTTCTACAAAATGATAACGAACGAGACACGCGGATATTTATCAGCGTTTATTTGTTTTTGCAAACGTTTCCACGACTTGAGGAGGAATTTGTCCGTAAACACGTAATGCCGACGTCTCTTGGTTATCATCTCTGTGATCGTGCGATGAGACGATGACAATGACTCCAACTGCAAATTCCCTGTTTCCAGCATTTACGTTTCCTAAAAATAATAATTTATCATGTCAAAATACAATAAAATACACTAAGACAATATTTAAGCCAAAAAACACGTTTTCTGAAAAATCATTCGTCACTATTGTAAAATTACAGCTAATTGACTCGAGAGAGAGAGAGTCATCAATGCGGGGAACTGCAGCTACGCGAGTCGTCATTGTTTTCAACCTTTAGTGGCCGCCTTCGAGTTGGACTTTGGCTGGAGCATTCCGTTATCTGAAAGATAACACTTTGTAGTTGACAAAAATATAACGGTGTTCGAAGTCTGTTGGTGGATTTTTAAGAGTTTTGGTTTGCTTAGAAGCATTCTGAAATGTGTGAAATTTTTTAAGTACTCGTATTTTATATTTTTATTTCACGTGAAGTTTTCATCGCTGCGGTGGTTTTTCGAGTTTATGGTGTTTATGCTGTGGTAAGTAATATTTCTGTATTTATTTTAATAATGCGTATTAAGGAATTTAGGAATATGGTCTTTCCTTTGATGTTCAAACCTCTCGGATCTTTCATAAAAACTTCGGGTATTTGGAGAGTAAAGTTTCTCATACCTAGAATGTTGTATTTAAATGATTATTCAATTTGAAAATTCACATTTTATTGAAAACTAATAATTTGCACAGCGTGCTTTCGTAAAAGTAAACAAAACAAAAATGTTACAGATCAATTATGTTGCATAACAGAATACTTTCATCAACTCGCCTAAATTTAGATGAAATAATATTGAATTTATCCCCCCCTCCTCCTCCTCCCGCTCACCCTCCCTCCCATCCAATCTAAAATTGCATGAAATTCTTCTCAGGTTTCCTAACATACTCATCTCAGGCGAGATGTACTTTAACAGTTTTTTGCAGCTATGCAAAGTGGTGCCTCCAAATACCACAAATTTGAAATTTCATATTTAGAATACTCGTGCTGGGGTGTTTTTGCGAAGCTTGGGGTGACTTGAGAAAAAAATTTTTGTTATGAAGTTATAAAATGAATGAAGAACATTTTTGGTTTATGTACCATTGGTGGAGTAACCTTGTAGGGGGTAGATTCTGTATTTTGATGTGTAAAGGGGTTTTTGGATTTACTTTTTCAAAACCTGATTTCTTTAGCGGTTGAAAATTTTTGGAATCGGCTGGATATGATACCTTTGAGCTATACTTTTCAGGGCATTTTCAATAAACTAAAAATACTCATTCGTCGAATTTTTTCCAGCTTTTGGAAGCTGTTGATTCATATTGAAACCCAACTTCTGGAACTGCACCCTTGTCCCTCTGAAGGATTCAAACCTTGGTAGGTAAATTTGCCATGCTATGTAAAAGTGATTCACACCCTCTTGAGGATTCTTACATATTTTTAAATTTGTGATTTAATTGCAGATATACTCTGGGAAGTACGTTGTAAGTGGAAGAAATGGCGCTGGTTATGCGGAGCGACCGAAGTCATTACCCATTGAGCTATCGGTACCGCGTTGAGCCCTTGCAAAAATCGGCCTTAGCGGCGGTCGCGGGTCAGTGGACCATCACGTTGCGGATGCGAGAATTGGAACACAAACGAGGTGGATTCGCCAAAAATATACTTTCACCATGGTCGACCACCATGGAGAAGGCGATTTTGGACGAATTAAGGCGCGAAGTACCTGTGCAATTGACGCGTAAGATAAGAGACTTGATGAAACGCGCCAAGACGATGGAACGGTTGAAGAGATGGATGCAGTTTCATTATATTCACGTATTCCACGAACGTGGCGATTTATACGATATGAAGAACATCTGCGATCAGTTGGTTTGGCGCGGAGATGGTTCCATCGATTACGACACCACCGCCAGGAGATTATTGGATAGCGATGAATTGGACAATTTGGAGAAATATTACTTGGCGACTGTTGCAGATACTTTGCCGTTGGACATCGAGAGGTGGCATCGCCGTTTGACTCGGATGCAACGTAAAAGAGTCCAGTTCTGGTTACGTAACCGAGTCCAGAACAACGGTCTTGGTAATTTGAGCATTTGCCAGGCGATCAAGATTATCGGGTGGGATTACCGGTCGAGCTGTTCGGCGTTGTCGTACATACGCGAAAGCATGAATTACTGGACGGTTTTGGAGTTCACGCGTGAACTCACGACACTTGTGATAGACGAGATAGCGCGTAGTCAAAACACCGCGTTGTTATTGCGCTTCCTATCGACGCTGACGGCATGGGAGTTGAGTAAGATAGCACGCTCGGCGCATGGATGTTGGTGGTGCGTCAAAATCATGAGCGTGTTGAGTGCTAATCCGACATACGTCAGGAGTGCGATGATAGTGTGGAAGTATATTTGCGATAAAATGGACTGGAGGGTGATTGTGCCTTGTTTACAGGCCATGAGCTCGATCGATGAGAGCGCCACGTATGTGAACGATCTCCTCCTGGAAGCTTGGCAGTGGGTACCTCAAAGTGCCAGGAGGTCGATCTCGGGTGTTATGCGGTTCACGGAGGCGCATCCAGAGGACGTTCAGTTGCTCGATATCACCTTGGACGTGCACGTGTTTAATCCCAATTTACGCGATTACTGCTGCGTCAGAGGATTACGTCGCGATTTGAGGTTCCTGCTGGAGGCATTACCCTATTTCAGCGTCGAGTACAAGTCTTGGTACTTTGGCCGGAATTGGTACAAGTTGATGATCGGAGCTAGCCCGAAAGACTTTCAGAAACTCATGGAGATGTGTTTGCGCCAACAGGAGTCCGTAACGAGGTTTAAGATGAATTACATGACGAGCTATTACGAACGCACCGTGTACCGGAGTTACTGCGAGTTGTTGTCCGTAAACGGACTATTCAACGAGTTGAACCAGTTTTTGAGATTTTGTTGCTCGAACAACGCGCAGCTCGTGTCGAGGATGAAAATACAGATCCTCATGACGCGTGAAATCTCCAAATGGCACGCATGGTGCGATCGTCCTTCGCGTATCGACAATTTTTTGAAGTTTTTGAGGGATATACGCGTGGATGGTAATAACGCCGGGTTGTGTAAGACAAAAGGATTGGCGATCTTGAAGAATTTGTATTATTTGCATAGGGTATCGCAAAAAGGGGATGATTTATTTCACGCCTATGATATGCTGTTGAGGTATATGCTCGGGTTTAAAAGTAATCTAACCGAGGTGAGGAGATCATTGAGGATTTTTGTACCGGCTCAAATAAGGGCAAGGTTTATCAGGGAATTACGATGAAGAAGAAGTTCCAAAAAGGTGTTTGAAGCTCGCACACTTAAAGGACTTTGAGAGAAACGAGGCTTGTGAACTTGGGAGAGACTAGATCTGGAAATGTGGGGAGATGTGCAAGCGTTATTGCTGGAAATTTTGATTGGTGGGTTTTTTGTTAAATCCACAATGTCCGGCAATAGTCTCTTAGGTTGTTTGGTTTTATTTATTGTTCTATTGTTTATTTGTATGTAATATAAATCTTATAATTTGTAAACTAATTTTATTTTATTTTAAATTCACAATATCTGGCTGTAGTTTTATGTTAAAACTTTTGTATTCTTTGTATATGTTTATTTTTGTTTGTTTTTTTCTGCAATTTAAAAGGGGACAATATTTTGTTTTTATCATTTTTCTATGTGAATTTGTTTACTATATATTTTAAATCAGCCCATTTTTCATAAATGTGCAAAACGTGAAAAGATGAATTTCATCCGTTAATTAAACCATGAGCATTAAAAGAAATAGTTTCATTGTATATTACAACTCGAAAAAAAAAAATACTAAAATTGTGAGAAGTTTACTCCCAACTCACGAGATCAAAAAATGGACACTGGATTTGGATTCAGCGTCATCGAAAACCATACAATCGATATACATGACTCCCATCACTACTTCTATCCCATGTACCTCCCTCCCCTTCCGTGGAGTAAAAAGTGGAAGAGGCTAAAATTGTAGAAAGTTCACTCTCAACTCATCATCAGATCAAAAAACGTACACTGGATTTGGATTCAGCGTCATCGAAAACTATACAATCGATATACATGACTTCCATCACTCCTTCTATCCCATGTACCCCCCCCCCTTCAGCGGAGTAAAAAGTGGAGGGGGCTAAAATTGTAAGAAGTTTACTCCCAACTCGTCAGATCAAAAAATGGACATTGGATTTGGATTCAGCGTCATCGAAAACCATACAATCGATATACATACATGACTCCCATCACTACTTCTATCCCATGTACCTCCCTCCCCTTCC
>QBDW01001396.1:0-14635 GCA_003261595.1 Maconellicoccus hirsutus
ACATCTAATCGATTTCAGTAGATTCAAGTCGATTAAATCGATTAGAATGGAGTCGATCGATTATCGGTTTGTCTGCTCGAGTCAATTTTTCATAAATGCTAATCGACTAATTGATTCGAATCGACGGATTTCCATAGTTTCTCATCTTTTCTTGGACCTTCCAGTAAGAAGCATGATTGTTGGTCTCGTCTTATGATGTAATTGTTTTTAGAATTTTTTCAAATTTCTCTGCATTAAGATTTTTTTTTAGGGTTTGAATACTTCCACGAAGCACTGCTGTGTTTAGCAATAATTCAGAGAAGGGAATTAAATTCCTCCGGTTTCTCCTCTGCCTTCTCCTGATTTCGAAGAAAATACGTCAACTTTTTAGAAAATTAATTTTCCCTGATTTAAAAAATTTTTTTTTATTAACGCCCTTACGATAACAATAATTAGAGGCGTGTCCGCGTAGTAGATGATCAGTTTAAGGAACGTAAGCCAGAGTCAGTAGTGAAGTTTAGAGTTTTTTCTATTTGTAATTCATCGTCGATTAAAATTTCTTTTGAATTGTTTGCTTGCATGTATTTGGATTTTGAAATTTTGAAGTTTTGAACAATAACGGTGATTTGCGCAAGACATACGTCGCAAAGAGGAGGCGGTTTGTTAATTCTGAAACAGGAGAAAAATTTATCGAAACGCGATAGAATTAAGAAAGCCCTTTGAACATCGTAGACCTTCGTGTGAAATCGAATTTACCAGAATCTGCGATTAATTCCGTGAAATGGCAACGCTGTCGTGACGTGTATTACATTGCAATATCGTAATCCGGCCAATCTCGTTAATCCTTAACGCGTTCCCCCGAAAGGGACTCGAGGGGACGGTCGAATAATCCAAACAAGCCCGGTAATTAGTGCGGATTACTAGGATTACATCATTTGTATACGCGTATACTCGATGTGAAACATTTCGCAGCGTGGTTTTCGTTTGATATAGTATCTTTTAATGACATTTTTTAATACGGTTTCCGCAAGCAAGACGACTTGGGCGTCGCTACAGCGTTTCTTTCGTCGTGAAAAAGCACGAGCCATTTGTAAGGATTCGTCGGGATCGCTCGATGTATTAATTTCGCACGGTGCGCGTTTTATTTTAATCGCTTACGTCGACGTTCTCGAGTCGTGTGCCAATTAATCGCGACGTCTATTTGTCGCCTAATTATGCGACTCGTTTGGCCGATAGAATTTCAAGTCTTGTAATTGTTATTTTGTAGGGTGTTCTGGACTTATCACGTGGTATCGCGAATAACGTCGATGTAATTTATCGACGATATCTGCCTCGCGATTAGTTAATCATACGTGTATATTCTTCCTACGCGATGTCTAACGACGCGTAGATTTCGTAGCGAACCAACAAGGTAATTCGTATCACGTGTTGCCCTTTTTCACGTATTCGAGTTTTTACTTCAAACCCTCCATTTTTCGGGAGCCTCAAAACGTTCGAAATAAACGTAAATGTTTCTACGTCGCCGTATAAACCATTATTACATTTTAAGACGGCGGAAAAAAATTAAATATTCTCGCGACGACGCCTTAATAAAAGAAATTCCTTAATGCCGTTCGTTTTCGTCGGCATACGTCGGATATTAAATAAACAACGTATGTTCGAACGATGAAAAAAGAGAGAAAAATGGAATTTACGTCATTAAACGAGGATTATTCTTTTTTCGCTATATTACAAAGGGAACGATATGCTATTTACGGCAAACCGAATAGGCAACTTGTTCAACGTGTAATTTTACCTTAGAAAGTTACGGGCTATTGACCATGTCCTCGTGGTGAAATTTTCACCGGCGTTTTTGGGCAACTGCGGAGATGATTATTGTAAATGTTTTAATATTTTTTAACCATTCCAAGGCTAATTTAAATGTGAACTTTGACATCGAAACCTCGTAGACTGGTTAAATTAAAGACCTTAAAATTAAACTTTTTCGACGTCTCATCTCGACGATATGGTCCAGACATTACCTCATTGGTGACGTTATGCGGTATCCTTATACGCGTAATATCGCAGAACCGGATTTAAATATGTAAACGAATTTCAGCGGAATATTAATAGATTATTGTTGTTACCTCGTCAAGCTGTCGTAATTTTTATTGATTATCTTGAATAAGACGTAATTGGCTGATTGATTTTGTGTAGTTTGTGCGGCGTATGGCGATTTTTTTGAATTCCACGCGAAGGTGGAGTTTCATTTGTTATTTTGGGAGTTTGGACGTGTTGGTTAGTAGAATCAGCGATTTTCAACGAATTTTAGAATTCTATGGAATTTTGAAAGTTGGAATATTTTCATGATTTCTGGGATTCATTGAAATATTGTCGATTTAAGAATTCTTGTGCTCGATGCTTTCTTTGGTTTGATAAGAATTTGGGGATTGAATTGGACATTTTGATAATGCATAAAAACAAAATAAAAAAAAAAATGAAAGAAATATTGTCAAATTATCCGAGCGAATAAACCATATAAAAAACGAAGAAAAATTGAAATGATATAACTTTGTTTTAAATTTCAAAATTGTTAGATTTTAACATGAAGCTTACATTAATTACATACACATTCGTGGTAGATCTATATAACCCCCCTCCCCTCCGCTTCTACCATTATGTTTATCGCGTTTTTTCTACCTTTAATGTGTAACGATTTAATGAACCTACGTTTAATAGTAAATTTGAGGCATTTATTACTGGCGTGACTTCCGAGTTTCATCGATCTTTGGATTAAGATATCCTACAAAAACAGGTTTGCATATCCTGATGATCCTTGTGGCTCAACGTTATTGCTGGTGTTTTGTAGGTTAGAAATTTTGATGGTCCTTGAGATTCAATGAAGCTTTGGTGTTTAGCAGGTTTGATTGTTTTGATGATCTTTGGGGTTTGATGAAAATTTGGGTATTTTGTAGGTTTGGACATTTCGGTTTTTTTTGGTACTCCACAAAATTTTACTTGCAAGTTATTTTTGACGTTGTAAATGGTTAAGGGAAGCCAGTTTTACAAAACGTTACCAAGATAACGAGTATATTAAAAAATTCACGAATTTTCAAAATTCACTGTGAAAATTAAAATCAAAATGAAAGGTAAATTGAAATTCGCGATTAATTTTCCTGACATCGTTTCACCCCCTTGGACATTTTCAAAGGATGGAATGACGTAATTTAATAGCTTATTAGTCAATCGAGAGGTGATTTCTTTTTTCGTTGAGTTGTCGTATTTCTTCGATGAGCCACTTTCTTATTGCGAAGTGGAATGTCTTTTTTACTGTAGTAGAGTTGCATGTAATCCTAATTTGAACGTAAGCACAGGTGTCAAAAACTCACATTTACAGGTTGCATTGAAATAAAGGCCAAAATTCTTATTTTTGTCAATTTTACTCACAAAAATGAATAAATAAATGTTTGAAAATTGGAAATTTAAATTACCCATAGTTATCTATACCAACGATCTCCCAAACCCACATGCCAATTTTGTAACGTCGAACCAGTATCCACTCATCACCTCCTCTTCCTTTGTCCAAACCTCATCCATAGGTATTCCCGATCCATCAATTCCAGATTCACTACCTCAAATGAAAAATATCATTTTACTCAGGCCCGTAGCCAGGATTTTTTACAGTCAGGGCAGATGGAATTGTAATCAGGGCATGAAAATTTTACCAAAAATTATGAGGTTCTTTTTTTGGGGGGGGGGCTAATTTTGTATTCGGTCAATAATTCAAGCAGTCATTATATGTGAGGGCGCATACGAAAGGGGACTACTTGGCCAAAATTTCGATTTTTTTTCTTGATGAAATTTATGTAAAAAACCTTCAAGAATCGAATGGAACTGACCACTGATCTCAATTTTCTATATTTCGAGGACGAGGAAATTTCGACGTTTTAAGTTGAGCCTGTAAACATTTTTCTTCAAAAATTGCTCAAATTTTTTTTAAATGAAATTTATGTAAAAAACCTTCAAGAATTGAATGAAATCGTGAAACCGACCACCGATCTCAATTCTCGAAATTTCGAGAAAATTTCGATGTTTTAAGTTAAACTTTAAACCACTCTCCTGTAAAATTTTGATTTTGGCCAAGTGGTCCCTTTTCGTATGCGCCCTCACATAATATATAAACGTAATAATTATACATCAATGAAAAAGAAATTTATTGAAAAACAACGTTATAGGGATAATGTTGAATCTACGACAGTATTTAATAGGTATGCAATTATTTTAGATGTGAAATTGCAAAAAATGGAAAAATGATTTTGAAATTTGTTTGAAAGAGGAAAAATTTGCAAATTTGCGAATTCGCCAAACCAGGGCAAAGCGTTTTGCCAGCCAGGGCGGCGCCCTGGCTGCCCTGGTGCTGGCTACGGGCCTGATTTTACTCATCAAACGGCTAAAATTATACAACCAGATCTAAACCCTCACTCACTCCTCTCCCATTCCTACTCCCCTGTCCGAATCCTTCAACACTGGGCGTAATAGTTTTGGCAATTAAAAACGCCCAGTATAAAAAATATTAAAAAAAAAACACTTCCAAGATTTTATTAAAAAATTTTTGGGCAGCTTCTCCTCCCCTCGACCATATAGATTCAAATTCTTATTCAAGTTGGACCAACGCTGCTTGATTTTGTGAAATATTTCTGCCTACTGCAATGCTTTTTCAAAATGGCGCCTTTTTCTCAAATCCTGAAGAGTGGTTGAGATCGACGATAGTAACTCGAGTCGATTTCAGTGTAAGATAACTCATCTTTGTGTAGTACGCTGTTTGCGAAGCAATTGAAATGAATTATTAAACATGCAATGTGGTATTGGAGAAGTCGGAAGTATTTTCAATGTATTCCTAAAAAGCATATAGCGAATATTTTTTACGATTTTTGCAAGGAAATATACTCGTATACGGTTTTACATTTTACTATAAATTTTTTTAAAGGTATTTCGTAAATTTTTACTACTTCGGTAAAAGCTTAAAAGCTTATAAAATCCACACCGTGAAATATTTGTACGACTCTTTCGTAGCGTATAAATTCTCATAACAGCTTGCAAACAAGATTCATACAGTTTAAAGCTGATTCACACCCGGAGCTTAGGTTTAACATGGCATAACATCCAAAGATAGCTACAACAGGTATATAAAAATTCTACAAAACCGATTTGAAGATTTATTTTGGTTGCGTCGATTTACATACGTCCCTGATGTCGTAGCGTCGTTGTGTGTGCATCGAGAGAAAAAAAAACTTTTCCTAAATATTTATTTCGTCAAGAACTACCAGACGTGTATATTAACAATTACATCATACGAGAGCTATTCGCGAAGAAAATTTACAAGTCAACAAATACTAATTTGCAGAAAAAACGGATCCTATTGACGTAACCATGCTCGAAAAAATTTTCGCCGCGACGAGCCAATTATATTGAAAAAAAATTCTTCACTTGGTGAATCCAAGGTGAACTTCTTTCTATATCTGCAAATGACATGTTTTAAATGAATCGAAATGAAAATTTTTCTGCGGCTTTTATTACGGTAGAGACGATGAAAGGTAGGATTTCATCGAAATTTATTCGTTGGTAATTGAAGCTAATTTCATGTGTAAGCTTGGTGAAAGCGAATGGCGAATTTGCTTTGTTACGATGTGTCCGAGTTGAAATTTCATAACTTTTCTCTCCCTTGGGTTTGTTTTTTATTGCACGTAGGTATTACTAACCGATATTCGGAGAATTAATGTATTCAAACCGCATGCGAAGAGCTCAATGTCTTTGCTTTTTCTTGGTATACGATCATCTGCTGTTAATTTGTTCTGACCAGTTCATAATTCACCCACACGACAGACCGGTATAGCGAAGGCTGACGGACTTGAACATGTTAAATGAAGATTACTAATTCATCGATGGTAATCTTCCTAGTGTGAGAATGCCCGTCGTATTTGTAGGTAACTTGGTGTACGTCGAGATTCGAAGTGTAATAAGATTTTTTAGGTTCGCGAAAGCCTTGGTATTATTTTAACATTTGGGTGTTTTTTTTGTTGAAATTAACGTATAATGGGTGGTAATGTTGAAATAATATGCCAGAAAAGGATATTTTTCGACTATGATTTTATTCCATTTGTAGACAGAACGGATGTTAAGAACGGAAGTTGATAGAATGACGGGTTTCGTTTTTTTTCTCGACGTATTCTCGTTGCTAAAGTTTATGATAATTTTGGAAATGTGTGTGTAATGCAAAAGCTAAGTTTCCAAGTGTTACTTAAGTATTTTTAATGGCGAATCGAACGAAGAAATTTTCCACTTGTCAGCAACCTGTCAGTGGTGTGTTGCGATGTGATATTTATTTCATATTTACCACCTAAATGGTTTCGTTTTTTCGAGCTTGTTAGTAATGGTGTTTTTTGAGGATACGTCGTCGTTTGTTTTTTCTTAGATATGAATGGAAAAGGTAGTAATGAGATGTTTTCTGCGAGCGGTGTTTGTTCCTTTGTTCGATGCTAAAACCTTGTGTGGGTTGATTGTGATAGCATTTGTTTTAGTGCTGTGAAGAAGGGTCATAAATGGGATCATTTTTCAGTTTATTATAACCGTTAATTAGTTGGTTCTCTGTATGATTTGAAGAACAAGAAAGTAAAGTTTCGAGTTATGTGCCTAAGCAAAGACTTGAAAATGTCTAAAATTAAGTAAAACAATCATGTATGTAAGCTTTCTTTCATCCCTTCCCATCCCTTTCTAAAGTTCTTGACTCGAAGCGACAAGCAGTGAAATGGCGAAGATTCGCTATTCTACGTAATTGGCAAACTAAAGTCGTGATGACCTCCGGATAGGTAATGTGATAAAATAAGCAGGTGTATGAAATGTAAAATGGCGACAAGTCGCGATTCTACTATGTGAAAGAAGTCCAAAAGAAGTGAGTCATAAAGGAGCAACGAATCGCAACACCACGTTGTAAGAAAGAAAGAGAAAATATGTTAGAAAAGTACAAGTAAATACATAGGTGAAACGATGTTGGAAGAAAGGATGCATGAGCACGGAGGCCTCGATTGGTTGATCGATCAGCCATTAAATACCGTCGCGCGACACACTTTATGAGCGAGTAGGCCGCTGATTCGGTTCTACTCGCGTCGCGCGATGGTCAGCCGATCGATCCCCGTCGACGTCGAAAATTTTTTTTTCCATTTTATTATTTATTATTTTTTGTTTACGCATTTTTACAAATATGACCCGTTGCATTTGTTTGCGATCCAAGACAAGTTCGTTTTTTCTTTTTTTTTTTAAACACCTTTTCCTGTAAACTGGTTCCAAGAAATGCTCAAACTGTTCAATGTTTTTATTCACAATTTGAAATAATCACTAATATGTCCACCATGTTTGAATTCGTGAGATATTTCTTATAACCAAGTCGGAATTGAGGAAATTCTGTTCTGTTGGCCTATCAATTTCCGACTTGATTTCAAAAGTTGGTTAGGATAACTTTTTTTATTTTTTGGTATAAACTTGACAACTTAAGGCAAGACTATAAGATGTATGCGAGATTCTGGCTGCAGTATAATTTTAGTGTTACAAATCCAAATCACTAACTTTTGTAATTGACAATTACTTCACTTATTTCGGGGCTGCAATTTTCGAAAAAAATCGAAGTCGTTTTCGAACAAATCTGACCTAATTTAGGTGTACTTTCCTCAACTGCACATACCGAATTTCGTACCATTCGGCTCAAAATCCCGCGCGAGGTGAAATTTATATAGAAAATCACTTGGTACCTTGTGTCCCTATTACCAATGAACTGAAAAGATTTTCGTAACTTCAATTATGATTGGGAGTTGCAACTTGAAGTGAGAAAGTGGCTTGTGAAATAAAGCCAAAAGAGTAATTTTACATCATTCTCTAGATGTGAAACGATTCGAATATTTTTATGAACCTTAAGTGACGTCGGTTTATTAATATTACAATGTAAATGCAGTAATGAAACGATGCACTTAGTTAACCGCGGCCATGAAATGTCATACCTCCTTGAAACACCGTCGAAATTCTTCTCATCGGTGTTAAATTCGTCATATTCTTCCAAAATGGTAGAACAGTCACAAGGTCTTGTGGTAGTATGCTCTTCGAGGAAGGAATGTCAATGAGTATTGTACAAATATGGATTTTTGTATCATCACTTTGGCATTTTCGAGATCGCCAAAAATGTAGATTCTACTTTTGCAGAATGTCCCGAAAATCCGTGGCTCGTTGAAATTTGACGGCGATCGACGTTAAATTTCTCGTATTTTGGTATGTCCATCATTTCCTTTTATTTTTTCCTCAATTTTACGTATTTCCTGGTGCGACAGTGATAAGTTGTGTTCCACTAGTGAAACCCGTCTAGAAATACGATTTAGATACATCAACTCATCAAAAACGTAGATCTCCATTTTCGAACTAGACCTCTCGAACATCCGCGGTCTGTTAAAATGGGGGTGTTTCGTGAAAATATACTACTAATGTATCAGACACTACATAATCACAAAGAAATAAATGTATCTAGACACTTCATCGACAAACATATCGAAGCAGATGATTTTTCATACAACGAGAAACAGCTTCCTCCTGAAGACGAATATTGTGGAACCTCGGAGAGAGGTCGGATATGCAAAAAAGTCGGATTATCGATTTTCGTTGAAACTCGAAAAATAACAAAAAAAATTGGATGAGAACCTTTATTTAATATGTACTTCGCAGAGAAGCTTTCCTCAAGTAGTAGACATTTAGATACCAAAAAGAACGATTTTTGTTTTTATTTTTCATGAAAAAAATTATTTTTAATTTTTTTTTCAAGTCAGTTGAAAGTTTTTGCTTTGGCTCAGTTTTATGGCACAAAAAAGAATAACTGAGTCTAAGCAGAAACTTCTGACTGATTTTTTTTGAGAAAAAATGAAATATATTTCAGTCTTTTGATTATTGATCCGGTCAAAATTCGAAAATTCATCAATAATCGGATAATGAAACATTATCCGACCTTTTTTGTGCGGTTAATCGGAAGAAACCAGATGCATTTTTTAGGTCGGATAATCGAGAAATTGGTTAATCGGGGGTCGGATAATCGAGCTTCTACTGTACCTCTTGAGTCACTACAAGAAACTGGATAAGAAAAATTGCATCTAAAATTAGCTAAAAATAACGAAGAGAAAGCGACAATAAAGAATACCAAAAAAAAGGTTCATACAAAAAAAATTAAAGAAAAGGAAACTAAAAAGGTTCGCGGACTGGTGACACAAATTAGTCTGCTGTGCCATCAACCTGTCTCCTCCTTTGACTTAATGATGTCCGATTTTTCCAATGTACAAGTTCGACATGCTATTTCTGGACTTGCAGAATAAACTCGTGTATTTTTTCAATAATTCAGCTTTTTTTTCGTTCATCCCTGTGAACGTGTTTCCATAAAAAATTCAGGAACTCCTCTCGTCGAAGCAATTCTGAAATAAAGTCAGCTACGGAAGTTTTAATTGTTGATTTTTCTCGACATAGTCAATCCACTGATTCGAAAATTGATCGTAAGTGATGAAAAGGGAGTAAAGGATCTTGATCGACTACTTCAAAAATAGATCGTAAGCGATGAAAAGGGAGTAAGGGACGTTGGTCGTTTCATCGTTTGGACATTAATCTTTGAAATTCATTTTCTAATCCCTTTCCGAGGTGTATTTTTATTCAACAAATGAATAGAATCGACGTAGGCAGAACGAGTTTTTGTTACGATACCCGACGTCTTTCTGTTCTTTTAGAATGTAAGCCATTTCCGGCCTTTTTGCGACTATTGTTTTGTGGCGCTTTCGAAAAAGCAGGATTAAAGTTTTATATAACTTGTAAAATGGTGGATGCGAAAAGGGCCCTTTTGAAGTAACCGTTGAAGTTAATGAAATAGAATGAATTACTGTATATGTTGCAACTTTTTCTTCGCAATGGGTTATTTTATGCTTTTACCTTTAATTATTATCCCAGTGGATGTTTCATCGATGATATTAAATTTTAGTTATTTTCATTAGCTTCGGTATTGTGATTTATATGGGAGCTTTTGCATGGTAAATGAATATAATTTGAATTAGTACTAGGTCCATTGCGAGAGTTCGCTTTTTACTTGCGTTTGTCTTACCCTTGGAAGAAAAAAACAAAAAAAGTTACGTTATATAGCCAGTTTACTCGTACGTTTATATTTTGTGGTTTTAATCGTAAAATATTGTAACCCAGACACCTGAAAAAGCTACCTCATAACCTTTTATGTCTTTATACATTACGTACGATGCATCATTTATTTTTTCCAATTGCATAACGCCGCGGTGCGTTATTTAGTGTCATAACAGTGGTAATTTATCTTCATCCCAATGTCTATAATTATTTCACCCGTTTAAACGGTACAATTTCCTCGATGTAATAAATCCTAAGGTAACTAAAACCACCCAAATTTGCGAATCAGCGGTATCGTACGTGTTTTTTTCATCAAACCGCCAAGAGCGTTGTTGAGTACATCATAAACCCATGATTCATCCCTGGTCCATTGTAATCATGCGAGTCGCGGAACCGGTACACGTGCTTTTTTCCTACCATATGCGATAATATCGAACATCTATTCCCACCAATTTAGATAACAAGTATTAGCACCGGGTAACGTTAAACATTATTTTACCTATATAAGTCTCGTATCTGGTTCTTAATTGATTTTCATCTCTTGCTTCGAGTACGACAGGTGACAGTGCGGAAATTTTTTTATCAAATAATTTAAAAGTCAGTGTTATGTGCGCGTGGTGAATAAAAAGGAAAAATGTCGCGAGATTATCTCAATATTTTATTTTCGGTGAGTAATTTACGAAATTTTTTTCACGAGTTCGTATAATAAACGCTGAAGAATTTGAAAAATTGGAGAAAAATTTTCTCATATTCATATAATGTTTAACATCTCCATTTTAACTGTGTTATGTCTCCGAGATAATATAGGAAATATAATGGCAAAAGTTTTCAATGTAATTGAAATGTATTCGTTGTGGAAATTCGTTTGCTTTTTTTTCCTCGAGCGCGATTTGTTTAACTACAATATTCTCGTGTCGTTAAAACTCTACGCAATAAGTTTAAATTATATTGTTTAAAGATTTCCTCTTGGCGAGAATTTGCTCGGAATTTATAACGCATTTGTTTGAGAATTTATACGATTTTATGTGTTCTATTTTTTTCCTTTTCCTGTGCTCTATGATGCGAACGAGAACGATTGTTTGTTTCTTCGATGTCGAAATTACTTTTTTTCGGCGTAGACTCGCGTTGAAATTGATATAATTTATTATGTTAGTCTATTGTATTTTTCTGCCAAGTTGATATTTACTTGAGGTGATGTTCCATAAGGTGATAATTAATTTAGCGCTTGGATAAATTTGGTAATTTCTATTTTGATCCAAGTTCGAGCTTTTTTGGTACCGGAGACATTTGCAAGACGAGTTTAACGAATTTTCGGGCGTAATTCGAAATTCGAGATTTTATTAGGTAGATTCTCCGACGTATTTTGGAGTTGGGCGAAATGATCTTGAATTTTTGGAATATTAAGTACGAAGAAATGTGTTCGAAGATGTGTGAGCAAAAGAGCCGAATTTCCCAGTGTATGTTGAAAAGGGAAGACGAAACGATTTGGTAAAATTTTGACATCTTGGGTCAGAAGTTTCGATTGTTTGATGATTTAAAATTTAAAAAATTAATAAACAGTTCATACTTGCGTATATTTTGAATTTTGAATCGAGATATTTTTCAAATGGACAATATATCGATACAAAGAAAAATTTCGATGAACATTCGTCATTGCTAAAAATATTCCCAAATTTTTGAAAAAATTATCGATCAAGGTTATCGATATTATCAATATCGTAATCGTAAAAAATCGATTTTCGATGTTTTAATATCGATAATTATGATTACTCAATGTTATTACCTAAATGCAACGAGGAATTTAAGAAAAAAACCTGTTGAAAATTACAATTATTTGATATCTTGTCTAAAAAAATCAAAATATTCGATTTCATGATTAATCGTCAATCATTGATTATGGAAAATGAAATTATTGATATTGATTATTTATTTGATGATGTCGAAAAATCGATGTTTTCGATGCGAAGCGATATCGATAATTTACTTGTACCTCAAAAAGTTGACAAATCGAAAAAAATCGATAAAAATTTTTAATATTTTGTAAATATCGATAATTATTCATTATCGTTATCAAAAAATGGTAATGAATTTATTTTAAATCGTTTAAAATTAAGATAAATCGATATCGTTATCTGAAAAAAATCGAATTTTTCGATCTCGTAAAAAATCACCAATTATTACTCATTACCTGAAAAGTGAATGAATTAAAAAAATATATCGATTGAAAAGCGGTGTTGATAATTTGTTTACCTCAAAAGACAGACAGACCGACCGATTTATTCATTAATTAAAAAAGATAAAACCAAAGGTGTCCCTATAACTGTGGAAAATGATCAAAACAGTAACCAAATGAAGCTGCATGACCTTGAGGACACCCATAGAATAGAAAAAAAGTTGGAGAAGGTACATTCCAGCGAGCACAACCGACAATTGCTTGAAGCATATCGATTATCGACATTTTTCATTTGATGCAATATCGATAATTTTCTCATCATTATGAAGGGTTTATAAATTGAAAAAAAATCGTAGATAAAAATTTTTCGTATGTTGTGATTTTTTTTAAATTTATGTAATTTTCTTTGTGCCATAGGAATAGATTTCTTCCCATTTTTTTTAATATTAATCGTAATACTGCCTATTTCAGCAAACCATTATCTATCTTTATTTTCTCTCAAGATACATTAAATAACCAATTTCTTCAAATTATTTTTCTTATCTGAGGAGTTTAAAGTTATTCTTTGAAAATACCTCCAACGCGAGTTATCAGGAAAATTCGCATAAAAAGGAACCTCCATCGGATGATTGACTGTTCGTTAACTCGTCACTTTCCACGCGTAAAGAGCTTGCAAAGGTTATAAAACTTCGAAACCACGTGGGTTTTTGTGCCAATCCACAAGTAGGTGTAAAACGTATCGCATGAATTAGATATCGAAGAAGTATGTGGAAAGATTTCCCAATTTTTTATTTATTCGTCGCTTGTAGCTGGTTTCAAAAACGAAATACAAATATATAGTGTAACGATTTATTTTCCAATTTTTACTTCGAGATTTTGCCTTGAACGGAATCAAATGATGGAAATTTGTGTAAAAAGAAACGCATAATACAATATTGAAAATTGTTATACGCAAAAGCCCCGAAGCGTGAATGGTGTGTATATGGTGTAGATTTAGTTCGAAATGAAAACAATGCACGTTGAATGAAAATTACTGGTTTTTATTGCACTAATTTACATGATAAAAAGTACTTTTTCAGCCATTGTAACATTTCACCGGAGGTTTTCCGTTTTTACGTGCGTTGTGTAGGTCAAGTTCGAAATTTGGAATTTTTATTACCAAGTGGATATTTTTTTTGTCGTAGATGGTGTTATTAGGAAGACATTGGTGGTTTTTATGCCTTATGATGATTAGAATTTTTGACAGTCAGCATTAATCACGAGCAATCGGCAACTCGTAATTTCATTAGCATAACTCGCTAAATGTATTTACCTTCGAAAAAATTAATATGATTTATTCGCGTAAACCCGAGAAGATTTCGATAGGTGTCTGCGTAAGGTTCGATGTAATATTTGGACGACCATGGATTTTTTTCCCAAATAGAGGTTGCACTTACGTGTTCATTATGATTTAATTTTAGCTTTCAAGTTGAACGTGTTGAATTTTAACGTCGTTTGAAAGCTTGCGAAAATTTTCTCTAGTCGAAGATTATACGAGTTTATCAAACGATGAAATAGTTTTGGGCTTAACGAATGCGGATTGTGATGAGATTTTTTCTCACCACAGAAGAGGGGTTTAATGTGGAGGCGTATGAGTTTGAAAAGTTATAGAGCTCGAGACTGGTGGTTTTCGTAAATCGTTAACTTTTTTCTTTCGATATGTCGCGTTGGATGATGAAAAGAATGTAGCTAAAAAAATGTAATAGAGTAAAATGTATGTCCTTTGTAGATTCGAATCGACAGTTGATCTATGTGGCGTGTTTCTAAAAATAACATACAGGGTGTTCGGAAATGGCCGAGTTTTTCCATATTCCAATTTTGGTTTTGAATTGTTGAGATTGATCGACTAATTGAGATTTTTGGACAAATAAAGCTTAGAAAATTTTCTGAGGATTTTTATGAGATTATGAGGGATAATGTATTTTGAGAATTTTTTTAAATGAATAAGTAATTTTTTTCGTTATATTTATTTGTGTGGCAAAAATGAGGTGTCCTTGAAAATCTCAAATTCATGGATTACTTTACACGTATTTAATAAGTGATGCTCTTTTATGCCTTTTTCATTACATAGCTCTCTCGAAATTCCTAAAGAATTATTAAAATGAAAAATATCAATTTTTTAATGCTTCGTGTGTATTATTTGAGTGATTTTTTACAATTTGAGAAATTATTGAAAGAAAATAAAGGAATTTAAAACTTTCTAAATACTCAAAAAAAATTGACAAAATATTTTTCAATTTTGTAATTGAATTATTAGGTAAAACA
>QBDW01001397.1:0-16827 GCA_003261595.1 Maconellicoccus hirsutus
TTTCCCTCAACTCATCTTCTCTTTAATCACAATACAAATCAAAATTAACGAAAATTTGTCAACGATTCTATACAATTGTCTAAAAGTTATTAAAATTGTTCAAAATTTACATAAACCTATTAAAATGATGATGAAATAGTTTGAAATTAATCAAAATTTGTTTAAAATTTGTCAAAATTTGCTCAAAATTGCACAAACAGCTGAAAAGTTGTTAAAACAATTGATCAAAATATGTTTAAAATGGCTTAAATCTGCAATTTGGTGCGGATACTGAACGATTTCAAAATATTTTAACGGCATTTTGACGATTTTTTGCAATTTTAAACAAATTTTGATCGATTCTAAACTATTTCAACAAGATTTTAATAGTTTGTATTGCTGTTTTGAACAAATTTTGAGCAATTTTAAACAAATTTTGAGTCAT
The DNA here is from genome assembly GCA_003261595.1 of Maconellicoccus hirsutus. Taxonomy (NCBI): domain Eukaryota; kingdom Metazoa; phylum Arthropoda; class Insecta; order Hemiptera; family Pseudococcidae; genus Maconellicoccus; species Maconellicoccus hirsutus. The sequence goes on from QBDW01001397.1 coordinate 425, forward strand.
TTCAAACTACGTTAACATTATTTCAACTCTTTTTTTTGCAAATTTTGAACAATTTTAATAACATTCAGACAATTGTGTAGAATTTTTAACGAATTTACGTCAATTTTGATTTATTTTCTCATTATTTTGACAATTTTTTGCAATGTTTAAAAAATAGTTAAAGAATCGTTACAAAAATTTCATCCGAAATCAAAATCGATCATGTTCATTATCGCGAATAAATTAATTAAACGAATTAAAAACTTAATTCATATGTTTTCATTTTATCGAGTTGCGAGTATGTTGTGCGTATAACGCTTGATCAGCGCTTAAAAATAAGCAAATTAGAGCTTCGGAGGTGTAAAAAAAAATAATAATATTGGTGTTTCCTGTCAACGTGACGTAATACTTCTTAATTGAGGATATTTTCTGTTATCTGAACAAAAACTATGTAATTTACCGATCCAGTTGAGGTTAACGCGATTGGTGATAAAATCTTAGATTACGTATTTACAAACGATCATGAGTATTTGTAATTTTTTTTCATTTTCAAATAAGTAAATTATTTCGATAAAAAAAATTCCATTTTTTAATTTACTATGAATATCTTTAATTTTTTTTGTGATTCAACGTGTTCAAGTCTCCCTTTCGATATAACTTGTGACGTAAAAAGGTCGATAAACAATATAATACTTCTTTTTTGGAATTATACGAGTGACCGTAGATCTTCCAGAAATACTTGGTGGCTTCAGGGTAGAATTTGATTAAGGTATTGATGTCAATGGAGCCATTTTCCATTCTATAAAATTTCTAAAATCGGAAAACCATCAAAAAGAATATATTTTCACCATTTGCAATTAAAAAAATGTATTTTAGTTCGTGTACAAATACATACTTGACTAAATCGAGGACATTCGGTTTTCCAACTCTTTGGAAAAACCGCATCAATCGCTTCGCTCCATAGTTGATTCTTCATCCTAAGATAAGGACAGAATTTCGTGAGATTCCATGTTTGAAAATCCTCGCAGCCATATTCGTGATCTCGACATCGTAAAAAACGCACAAATACCTATAAAACGCAACGAATTATCAATTTATCCGCTGATTCCGTCTATGTATTTTTTCTACGAATTTTACTCCAGCTACGGTGAAGGGTTTTGGGAAAGTTGCATTAAACGATAATATTGCTTGTATCCTTTCCGACTACATTTCACATCGCTCATAAACGGTCGTGGTGCCACAGATTCGCATTTATCGTTGAAGTCGAAGAATCTCACGACGTAATGCGTCTCTTTTGACTATAATTTTAAAAAAAAATTGTAAAAAATATAACATTTTGAAAGTAAGTTCACTTACCGAGGAGTATTTTTGTATAATTACGACGACATAAACGGACCAAAAAATGGCACGAAAAATTGAACGATTATTTTGCTTGATCATGATGATAGAACTTGCTCGAAACTTTCCTATTACAAAAATGTGTAAAATAATCCTCACAAAGTGTTTCGCACGGTATAAAGTATACCCAAAAAATGATGTAAATCGACTGTCCTAGGTGTTGCTTAGATTCACGTCGAAGTGTCCTAATTGGGATCACGTATTAATCGTTTTGTTTTGTGCGTTAAATTTTTACCATGTTTTTCTATAATATTGCATAGTACACGCTTCAATTACGCGGAAAAAGTCCAATTACTAATTAGCGATGAAGTATTAAATTATGGGTTTTGTCATGTCAACGAGCCCTAATAATTTTTTTTCATCGGATGAATATTTGCCAAAAGCATAAAGTATTGACGAGATTTCACCCATCGAAATTTCATTAATTGCTATGAATTCCCAAATTTCAGAAATACAGTCGAGAGATTTTTCATTGGTAGGAGTATGAATTCGATTTAACTGATTTTATAAGGGAAGAATGAACTACGAGCCTACGGCGAAATAACCAGTGTGCGGTTTACATGGAAAAAGTTGTTATCGACCATCGACCCGAGATTCGTCGGCGACACCTTTGACAGTTAGTTTTACCTCCTTTGATGCGTCAGGTAGACAAGATGGAATGGCGAAATTCCTAACCGTGCGAGGGTGTTTTACACAATAGTTACAGTTGCGAAAAAAAACGGTGTATAGAAAGTAAAAGTGTCTGCGGAGGATGTGTCGAAAGGTGCGAAAACCGTTTGTTCTTTCAAACTGGTGGATAACGATTTATCATCCTTTTCCAAAAATTTCCTTCAACTCATTTCCCCTTAAATATTTAAATCACAATATATTTAATTTAATTTGAACAAAATTTGTAATTTGACATAAAATTCGTTTTAAAATTCATAAACATTGTCAGAATTTTGTTTAAATTAATTAAAATTGCGTTAAGAAACATAAAATTGTCAAAAAATGTTTGGTCGAACTATTTAAAAATGCTCCAAAAAGCACAAAAATTTGTCAAAACGTTGTTAAAATGATTTAAAGTTGTTCAGTATTTGTACAATATTACGTGAAGTTGTACAAAGCGATCAAATTAATGAAAAATTTGCTTAAAATCGTGCAAAATTACCCACAAACTGCCAAAATGATGTTAAAATTGTTCGAAGTTGGTCAATATTTGTTAAACATTGCAAAAAATTCTCAAAATGAAGAGAAAATGAGTCAAAACTGACGAAAATTTGTTAAAAATTCTACACAATTGTCTAAATGTTATTAAAATTCTTCAAAATTTACAAAAAACTTTTAAAATGATGATAAAATAGTTTGAAATTAATCAAAATATGTTTAAAATTGCTTAAAATTGTTTAAATTGTTCAAAATTTGCTCAAAATTGCACAAACGGTTAGAAAGTTGTTACAACAGTTCAGAATTGACCAAAATATGTTTGAAATTGCTTAAATTTGCAATTTGGCGCAAATACTGAACGATTTCAAAATATTTTAACAGAGTTTTGACGATTTTGTACAATTTTAAGCAGTTTTGAACAAATTTTGATCGGTTTTAATCTATTTTAACAAAATTTTGATAGTTTCTTACAATTTCAACCAAATTTTTCTTTAATTTTGGTCGTTTTACACATCTCTGCAATTTTAACCAATTTTAACCAATTTTTTGAGAAATAACTTGCTAAAATTTACTTCAATTAAAAAATATATGAACCAAAAAAATTGAAAGAAATGTTAAGTAAGAAAAAAATAATAGAATTAATTTTAACATAAAATCATATTTGTACATACGTATAATAAAACGAATTATTATTCACATTTCAAACACAGTATGTACTAAAATGTAGGTGACATTCCTTAAAAATAAAAATGAAATATACGGAGAAATAGAACCGAACAATTAAATCGCTTCGAGATTGATTTAGGCATAGCCTCGCCCTTGTCATACATCACTTTTCGTTCACCTTGACTTTTATTTTTTTAAGAATGGGTAAAAGTCATCAAACCTACGTAATTGATTTTCAGAGCGCACAGGCGCCGAAAATAATTGGTGAATTGTTACTGTTCAGTGAACAAGAACCGTCCAATAGGTCGTACCGAAACGCAGATGGTCGAGCCGGCTGCTCGACTCCGGTGCAATCTCGATGCACGTACGAACATTGTAGTAAATCACACGCGCCGACGGTGATTTAACCGCAGAAAAATTCCGCTTGGAAGAAGTACCAGAAGCAGCGATAGCGCTGGGGAAATGAAATGAGAAAAATTAAAATCTCGTTACTGGAAAATATTCGTAAGACCTTGGGCTAAGAATGACGCTTGTTGAAAAAAACATGTATTTTCCGGACTTGTTGAGATTCTTATAAAAAAGAGCATTTATCAAAGTCTCGGTGATGGAAGTTGTTTCGACTACGAAACGAACACGAGGAGGGATTAATTTAAAATAGATTTAAAAATCATTAAACGATAATTGCGACGTTATTTTGCAGATGATTCGGTAATGGAAGAAGACTCGATCGTTTGATGCAATTGGTACGAAGTAATAGAGAAATACGTCCCGAAATCCGAGCAGCTTTGTCGTCACGTACACGATGATGACGACAAGTACCGTATTGAAAATGTGTTTGTTATCCGCGATGGCCATTGACCTGGTTACTTCGGATCAAGATTCCTCCAATGGGTCTGCGCCGGATCACATGGCATCTGCGCGTCGTCTTCAATGGAAATCTCAGCATCGTCATTCGACGCGCTCTCAACATACAAAGACATCGGAGCAGTCTCGTTATTCGCATTCGTCGTCGCAGCCGCCGCCCTCCAAAAACCGAAGACCCAATATTGTATTGATATTAACCGATGATCAAGATGTAGAACTTGGTATGTACCTGTTCCCTACCCCGTGCGTGGGTTTTATTTCATTAATGCATATCGCCATCGTCGTATCAATGGACATACTCGATGAATCGATGAAGTAGCGTCGAGTTGTATGCGAATGGGGTTTGTGTGGTCGATTTGTTGAAGCTAGGCGGCTATTTCGAATGGATTTTTTCCACGTCTGGCTTTTGTAAACACGTTTGATTGATGGTTGGAATTTAGATCTTGAGATGAATATCGAGATGTCGTGGTTTTGTTGTTGAAGGAAAAGTTTGGAATTTTTGTGTGATTTTGTGATTATGAATATTGCCGAAGATTAGGTTCATTCTTGTGAGATTTTTCGCTAAATTTGATCTGGAAATTTTCGCAGATACGAAGAGAGTATTAGTAAAAAAGTTGTTATAAATTGAATGTGACACGTGTCGTCTGTGTCTACGAAAATTTCCAGACTTTACGACAAATCACCTCCATTGTGAGATTTTAAAAAAGCTCAACTTTTTCGAATAGTCCAATATTCTGAAATGTTGTCGTAAATGACTCGATTTTAGACAGACGTAATTTATGTTAATTTATGCAGCATTTTCAAAGTTGAACAAATGTTCCAAAAGTCGACTTTGGTACGTTATTTTTGGCCTTGTTTTGCTTTTCAAGAAAATCGAGTTTTTAGACTCCAAAAAAATCGCAAAATAATCTTGAAATTATTTCAAACAAAAAATATTATATGACCCATCATCCAAAAATCAGTACATTTCGAGAAAAAAATTATTTGAATGACGAGTTTTAGCGCGCACGCGTAATCGGTACTTCCCACCGTGCTGTAGCGTCTCGTTCACATTTACGCGCGTTGCTGCGTACGCAATGTAGGCATGTTTCACACAGACCTAACGCGGGGCCGCGCGCAACGTTATGGCGCTACCGCGTAGTGGGAAGTTTCATCCAACGCGCGCGCGCGGTTTCTGCGATTTTTGACCACGGCCCCAATGAAGCAAAATTTTGAAAAAAATATATGACATGCAGAGGTCAATAATACATCGAAAAAATTTGGTCTAATAATTTTGCCGATTGATATATAGTTAAAAAAAAATTGAGTTGAAAACGCCCGTTTGGAGGGGAAAAATTCAAGTGTGGGGGTGTTGATGAGGGTCTATCATGTACTAAAATTTCAATTAATTCCGTAAACTGTAATTTGAGAAAAAAATTCCTATCTGATTTTCGAAAAAAAATTAATTTCTCGAAAACGAGGGGAGGGGGAGCTGAAATTTTGGTCATGAACGTTTCTTGATGGTACCCACCTAATACCTAAATATCATCAAAATCTGAGTCCTGAGGCAGATCACTTATGTCTATCTGCCTATAGCCTTTTTATATTTGTATTTTGGTTGAATACCCATCGATTGGAATCATTCAGGTGGGGTAATGACGTCATCGATTTGTAAATTATTTCATTTTTTTTGGAGTAGTTACGTTTTTATTTCAAAGTGACGATTCGGTAAAGAACAATGAGAAGGGCGGTGGGTGAAACTTGAATAATCGTTACTTATTTTTAGGGAATAGAATGGGAAGTTTTAATTTTAATATTGTTACATTTTTTATGAAAATTCAATTAGTTTTGTGAATTTCATTTTACGAGTTTTTTGGCGGAAAATTCTGCGCTTTCCCTCTCCCTTCTTCTAGATAATATAAATTTCACTCATGCCCATAAAAGTGGTTATCTAAACTTACATATCTTGAGCTAACAAATGAGATGATTTTTTGCGAATATTGAAAAAATTGTATTGAACTTGATTACGTCTATTTCATCAAATACGAGTGAAAAAATCCCATAACTCTATTCTACGCGGAACACTCGAACGCGGTAAATTCCTCGGCTGGAAATTAGTAATCCGACGATACACCCTTAATAAGGAACGCGTAAGATGATTTATTTGCGATTAGGATCACGTAGGGATACGTGATCTCCTGCGAATTTGGGAGCCGACAAAGGGGAAAATATCTTGGACGCGTTGCGAGCGCTTTTTTTTCACGTACATATCCGATTCGGGACACGTTTCGTGGAGCTCGTTTCGAGGAAATATGTAAATTACGCGAGCACTTCGGTTCACGTATTTACGCGCGTATTAACTCCAACGGGCATTTTTTTCAATCGGGCCAAAGTTACGTTGAACTTTTAGGCGAGGGTGTTAAATCGGACTTAATCCGGAGTACTTTCGCGTAGAATATTTAATGATGAAGGGAAACGGCTAGTTGACCGGAAACGAACGCTGTGTAGGTGTAATTAATTCGCATTTTTTCGCAGGCTCGTTGAATTTCATGTTAGAAACTTCGCGTTTGCTGCGAAGTGGCGGAGCCGAATTGAGACACGCGTATACGACAACTCCGATGTGTTGCCCTTCTAGGAGCTCGATGCTTACTGGTTTGTACGTGCATAATCACAACGTGTACACGAATAACGATAATTGTTCCAACATTCAATGGCAAATTGAACACGAAACTAGGTCGTTCGCGGCGTATTTACATAATGCCGGATATTATACTGGTAAGTTTCATTCATAAATTTTCACGACTACTGTATTCCACCCCGTCGCCGTCGAGATCGCGTCGCCTCGCGAGAGCGGCGGTTTAGCACGCGCTCACGAGCTACAAGCTAATTCCAGCGAACGTGTTAGATGCCGAGAGGTAATTTAGTGGTTTACGTAGAAACGTGCCAGCGTGCGTAGACTGGATGGCGAGTCGTAGACTCCTGCGGCGTGCCAATTGTAAAGCGAAGGTGTCGCCGGTGTCCGCACATCGCAACGATTTCCACGCAGTGAGTTTCATGAATGAGTACGAGCGGAGGCGCACGACTGGGTGTTTTATGTGTGAGTGAATTCGGACGATTTTTTGCCGGTAATTGAAGGAAGTAGTAGGTGAGGTTTTTTTCCCGTATGGAACTGTATGAAGCTTGGGAGAACCGGGTGGCCTGCGAGCTCGTGCCGTGGTTTCGCACGGTGAACTAATGGCAATTTCGGGAAGTGGTTGAGTGAAAAGCTACTAAGCTCGTTTTAAAAAATTATGAAAATTTCGTTGTGCTGAAGTGGACTCATTCGATTCAAATTATTCGATACAATTCAATTCGATTCAAATTACTCAAATTCGGTTCGGTTCGATTCGATTCGAATTATTCAATTAAATTCGATTGAAATTATTCAATTCGATTTGATTCAATTCGATTTGGTTCGATTCGATTCGGTTCGATTTGGTTTGATTCGATTCGGTTTGATTCGATTCTAATCGATTCAATTCAATTTGGTTCGATTCAGTTCGATTCGATTTGATTTGAAACATTCAATTCGATTCCATTCGGTTCGCTTCAATTCGATTTGGTTTGATTCAGTTCGATTCCATTCGGTTTGATTCGATTCAGTTCGATTCGATTCGGTTCGATTCGATTCAATTTGGTTTGATTCAGATCGATGAGATTCGGTTCGATTTGATTCGATGAGATTCGGTTTGGTTTGGTTTGGTTTGGTTTGGTTTGGTTTGATTCGATTCGATTCGGTTCGATTCGGTTCGATTTGATTCGATTTGGTTTGATTCAGATCGATTCGATTCGGTTTGATTTGATTCGATTAGATTCGTTTTGGTTTGGTTTGGTTTGATTCGATTCGGTTCGATTCGATTCGATTTAATTCGGTTCGATTTGGTTCGATTCGATTCAATTCAATTTGGTTCGATTCAGCTCAATTCGATTCGATTTGAATCATTCAATTCAATTTTATTCGGTTTGATTCGATTCAATTTGGTTTGATTCGGTTCGATTCCATTCAATTCAATTTGGTTCGATTCAGTTCGATTCAATTCGATTTGAATCATTCAATTCAATTTGGTTTGATTCGAATTATTCAATTCAATCCGATTCAAATTATTCAATTCGATCTGATTCGATTCTATTTGAATCATTCAATTCAATTCGATTCGGTTTGATTTGATTCGATTAGATTCGTTTTGGTTTGGTTTGGTTTGATTCGATTCGGTTCGATTCGATTTAATTCGGTTCGATTTGGTTCGATTCGATTCAATTCAATTTGGTTCGATTCAGCTCGATTCGATTCGATTTGAATCATTCAATTCAATTTTATTCGGTTTGATTCGATTCAATTTGGTTTGATTCGGTTCGATTTGATTCAATTCAATTTGGTTCGTTTCAGTTCGATTCAATTCGATTTGAATCATTCAATTCAATTTGGTTTGATTCGAATTATTCAATTCAATCCGATTCAAATTATTCAATTCGATCTGATTCGATTCTATTTGAATCATTCAATTCAATTTGGTTCGATTCAGTTCAATTCAATCCGATTCAAATTATTCAATTCGATCTGATTCGATTCTATTTGAATCATTCAATTCGATTCCATTCGGTTCGCTTCGATTCGATTTGGTTTGATTCAGTTCGATTCCATTCGGATCGATTCGATTCGATTTGAATAAATCATTCAATTCGATTTGATTCGATTCGATTTGAATCAGTTTGGTTCGATTTGGTTTGATTCAGATCGATTCGATTCGGTTTGATTCGATTCGATTTGATTCGATTAGATTCGGTTTGATTCGATTCAGTTCGATTCGATTCGGTTTGGTTCGATTCGATTCGGTTCAATTTGATTCGATCCTGTTTGATTCGATTTGGTTCGGTTCGATTCGATTCGAATCGAATCAAATACATTTTGATTGAGGTGAAGTAATTGGGGACCACAAAATTATAGATAAAGTCGAACTGTCCCTGTATCAAGGAATAAATGTAATCTTTGTGATCGCAAATTTCGAAATCACTAAAGTTGGTCGTTTTAATACAATATTGTTGTATTTGTTTTGTTTTTTTTTTCAAACATTTTATGTTGAAATATTTGACTAGTTTAAGATAAGATGCACAACGAAACTTTTATCGACTTCACGGTCTTGAGATAGATTTAGAAACAAAATCTCATCTTTAAAAAATGCAATTTACCTTCCTATTGAATTTCAATATCATACGCATTACGTAAAATCGCATCGAATGAGAAAACCTTCATTTTGGAATTTGACTAAGAGGTTCGCGTGTCGGAAGAACCACGTTAAACGTTTCGTAAATCTGGCGCAAGCGAAGGAGCGAGATGGAGATATGATGAAAATATAGGATTATCGCATGGGCGAACTAGTGTTTGAATTTCCAAGGCTTCGGTTGTTTGGACGTACTACGGTGGTATTTTTCGGCGGCCGTTAATGAATTTATTTGTTTGTAGGATATTTTGGTAAATACCTAAATAAATACAACGGCTCCTACACGCCGCCTGGATGGAAAGAGTGGGGCGGATTAATAATGAATTCGAAATATTACAATTATTCCATCAACTTGAACGGCAAACGAATAAGGCACGGTGATGATTATTACAAAGTATGATACGCGGTATAATTAATATTTAATTTTTAGTTTTTTTTTTTCAATTTAGAATTTAAAATTAAGGCGTGCGATTTGGTTATTGCGAGTCGTGTAGTGTGGCTTTGAATTTCCTAATGTTGTTCTTATTATGCTAAATTATCGCAGGTACGCGATTACACGACGGCCGCGACCGGATATTCGAGTCGTGATCGTGGAATCAACACAATAAAGTAAAAATTTTCCTTGCCCGCGGAGCGTGAGACGGACGGGTGGGTATTTTTGCCTCGAAACGGCGTATAGTCATTTTTAGCGTTGTTTATGCGACGTTTGAATGAAATGATGTTCGATGGTGTAGATGTTTCATGCATTTTATGGTTTATCGAATCGACATAGACGGCGGTGAAGCGATTGCGTTTTTATTCCTTGGTCGGTACTCGGTACCTAGTACGTAGATTAAAAACGAAGCTTTAATTTATTCCTAACGCTATTCCTGGAAACGAACGATATTCGATTTCATCGCAACTGCATTACGCTGTGGTTGCGACCGCTGCTGGATTCGATGCGTCTCTTGGGAGATTTTCTGTCGGTATCTGCAGTGAAGATGCTTAGCTTCAGTCGTCGACGAATTGCACGATGCTCGGGTGATGTGGTAATTTGACGTATGAGGGGTGGGTTGGAAGATGAGATGCTGTGGGGGTCTATTTAACGGCGGAAATTGGTGATTTTCGTGGAAACGGGAAATCGTCAAGGGATAAATGTCTCCTTGGAAAGGGAAGGAAAACTTCGTATTTTACTAAAGAAATTTCTTATATTTATTCAATTTTCATATTAAGTATTTTTCAACTGCTCGTTTTGTTCGCGTGAATGGTGACGAGGAAGAAGGGGGGGCTTATCTGCTGTCATTTTATATTTATTTAGAAGTTTTATAATTTTTTAAAGCGATGACTTGTTTTTAAAATCAAAAAATAAGCGAACGCTGAAGTAAAAAAATGAATTAGGATTTCGATATTCAAATCTCAAATAATGAAAATTGGAATAGAATTGAAGATAACGTCGAAATCGAACGATTAAAACCAATAATTCGAAATTGATGTACAAGTACGAGTCCCAAACGCTTACGATTTCGATGTTGCAATTTCAATATTTTAATTGTCTATAGTTCGATTTCGATTTTTAATGATTTAATTTGAACAATGCAGTTTCGAATTCAATATTTCAATTATTCGATTTCAATTTCAGATTTTCGATTATAATTTTCAACCATTCTATATCGATTTCAATTTTCAATTCCGATATTTTTATATTTTTTCACGTTTCGATTTTAATATTTTATTTTCGATAATTCGATTTCGATGTCAAATTTCCGATTTTAATTTTGAACTTTTTTACATCGATTTTGATGATTTGATTTCGAATACGAATTTCGATATTTCAATATTTTAATTTCACTTTTTCCTATTTTAATTTCTATGTCAAATTTTCGATTATAATTTTGGCCTTTTTTTATATTTCTTTATTGATTTAGATGATTCGATTTCAATTATGAATTTCGGTTTTTTAATATTTTGATTTTATTTCAATATTTTATTTTCGATAATTCGATTTCAAATTTTCGATTATAAGTTTGAACTTCTTCATATCGATTTGGATGATTTGATTACAATTAAGAATTTCGATATTTTAATATTTTAATTTCACTTTTTCCTATTTTAATTTCTATGTCAAATTTTCGATTATAATTTTGGCCTTTTTTAATATTTTTTTTATTGATTTAAATGATTCGATTTCAATTATGAATTTCGGTATTTTAATATTTTGATTTTATTTCAATATTTTATTTTCGATAATTCGATTTCGATGTCAAATTTCCGATTTTAATTTTGAACTTTTTTACATCGATTTTGATGATTTGATTACAATTAAGAATTTCGATATTTTAATGTTTCAGTTTCACTTTTTTACATTTCGATTTTGATAATTCGATTTAAACTGCTACATTTCTATTTCGATGTTTCGATTTTGATATGAATATTAATATTTTAATGTTCAATGCCTAATTCCATTTCAATTTCAATTGTTTGATTTTAATTCCCGAGATTTCTTTGGCCAAGGAAATTGAAACCCAAGTTCATTATCCTAATAAAAAATTCGAACATGTTTTAAAAATATGGTAAAATTTCATCAACGAATTGCGTCAAAATTCATAAATAATTTTACAAAATACTCCACCATGACCTCACTTTACCTCGTCACAATTTAATTCAACTCGATTTCTTTTTTAAATTAATAATCGTACAATGACGATCGATATTGATATTTTCAACGATGCGAAGTTCAGATAATTAGCTTTTCGGTTCGAGTTCATTAACATCTTTTGGAACAACTAAAAAAATTCCATTATCAATTTTGCCTCGAAATTGAACCATTCTGTATTTCTGTTGTCGAATAAATTAGCATAACCATTATAAAATTTCTTCCATTTCTTTCATCTCTATTATAAAATTTTCTCGTCGATACCAAACGATTGTAAAATTTTCGCCGCAATTATACGAGTATCGAAAATTTTCAAGCAATTTATTTCAATTAACAAAGTGCCCGTCGATATTTCAAAGCGTCATACAACTTTACCAATTAAAATGTGAACTTTCGTGTAAAAAAATCACAATACGATATTCGAATCGTGTAACGAAAATGTACCTCTGTATTTACACCGGCTTGTGCGATAAAATACGAAATTTCATTTTAACGTGAAATTGCCTCTGTTTGTGTTAGGAAATTCGTACTCGCATGGTTCTCATTTGCATTTGCCAGTCGGCTTTTGTTCAATTTCCTCGGAGCACTTCAATTAACCGTATATAGTAGACTATTTTCGTGTTAAGGGCGCTTGAAATGGCACATAAAGTGCACGCTTCAAACGAGTGGTAAAAAATAAGGAAAAAATTAGGTCATCTCAAAAATGAGCATGACTCATATCGACGTACTCAATTTATATCCAATTACTATAAAGCGTTTCCGTACTTCAGATAATTTCAAGATCTGCGTTTATGGTAAAAAAAAAATGCTCAGGATGTTTTCGTAAACCGAGGCTATTTCAGTCGGCCAAAAGAGTACAATAAAATAGGTAGATAAATTTTATATTTAGATTTGTATATACTCGTTTGTGTAACTTTTCGAGCGGAAGTAAAATCGTTAAAAATACGCCATATTTGAAAAAATCCTCGTAATTCTATTTTCGCTTTGGTAACGCGGCCGCCATTTGCGAATTTTTTTCGAGTGCTGTGACATCGTAAACAATACGAAATTTTCTCCGAGACGTGGGCCAAAGCATGATTTTTTTGTTGTATTTTTTTTCCTAACAAGCGCATGAAACGCGGCGTTTATTGTTCATTAGCACGTTATTTGTTCGCGAAAACGCCTACTTCTTCGGTGATGGCGATATGCGCCAAAATTCGGGTTTATTTGTCGTCGAAGAGAGAGGGTGGAAAAATTGATTTGTGGTTTTTGATTTTTTTGCGATTTTTTTTGTAATTTTTGAAAAAACTGATAGGTCAAGATAACCCTTGTTTGGACAAATCATTCGTAAACGACAGAAAAATATATTTTATAGAATTTTTATCAAATTTTTATTCGAACGAATCATTTGTAAACGAGAAAAATATGCATTTTCTTCGAATTTTTTCGCGCAAAATTTTTCATCTTTAAATCGTTTGTAAATTGTTTTTTCTTGAGCAAATCATTCATGAATGAAAAAATTATTTCAGTTGGAAATTTTTGAAAAACCTCGAGTCACTTTTTTGATCGATTTACGAAATTAAAAAAAAGAGTCATTTTGATCATCGTTCATCAAACAAATCGTTCACGAACGACTTGAATATTTTAATTCAATTTTTCATTTACAATATTGGGAAATTTTCTATATAGAAAGTTACTCCGCGGAATCGTTCTAAAAGGAATCATTTTTCAAGCGAATCATTCGCGAACGATTGAACAATTTTTTTGAGACTTTGACTTTATGAGTAATTTTTGCAAAAAAAACTTTTTTACCAGTACTTGAAATATTAAGTGATTCAATAAGAACGTTTTTTCTGAATCGTTCGTGAACGACAGCGTTTTTTGAATGAATCGTTCACTTTTGTCTTTTGGTCAATAACTTAATACCTCTTGTGAATCAAGACTTTGTCAGCAGTCTTCAACATTTTATTAAATCTTTTACGAACGATTCGCCTCAAATGAACGATGGGTCACTTTCAAGTGAATCGTTCGCGTCTTGTATAATCAAATGCATAGCTTTTCGATAAATTCCTTCTTTCGAAGACCTCAACGTGTTGATTCTTATCACGAAAATTATCACGTTCCTTTGCATCGCGAAGTACAAAATCACCATCGATGGAAAATTCCCAAACGTCTACACTCATAAGACACTCGCTTCGAGCCAAGTACACGATTTGCAACCAGTCAACCCGTTAAAGTGGCCACTCAGTTATGCGTCGACGGTAACCACGAAGTTGGTAAAATCAAGAAGAGGAATTAGACGACAGCGACACCCGAATTAACGAAAAAATACGACTCGAATGAGGCGCCCGGTCGAGGCAGCGAATTTTGCGCTTCGTAGGCGTAAATGGGCATCGTTAAAATACCTTCGGTATCGAAGATGTAAATTAAGAAATAAAGATTATCCATCGATATTAATTATTATTAATGGGCGAAAATGTAAATGGGTTTATTGTGTGCGGTTCCGTTAGGTGCGCGGCGTGAGAGGCCACCGTGAAAGTAATACCCGCTTGGGTTGGAATTTTTATTGCATTTTTGTGTCGAATCTAATCGCCTTCATTAGAGCGCGGGTTTGATTAGGAGAAAATTTTATTCGAAAATTTTCATCGGAATCGGGTTAAAGGAGCATAACAATGAAATTTTATTACGTCATAAATCGACGAACACGTCGGTTGATAGTCCGCTGCGAGGTGCTAAACTCTGGGCGATCTTATGGTAGTCAAAACGTTTCATCCTTGAACTTTGGCCTGCTAATGAGGTGTAGTAGGTATGGGACGACTGTGAAATTTCTGCGACGTAACGTACGCCTCGAAAAGCATGGACACGATTCGCAATAACCATTAATCAAGTGGCGCATTTGTCGCGTAAGGTCGTACAGCGTGAAATAACCTTGCGATTTACAGGATTACTACCCGGATCTGATCGCCAACGATTCGGTGAATTTTCTGCGCCAGTGGAAAGTGTGGAATTCAAATAAGCCTTCTTTGCTCGTGATGAGCTTTCCGGCTCCGCATGGACCGGAAGATTCCGCGCCGCAGTATTCCAATTTGTATTTCAATGTTACCACGCATCAGTAAGTCGATGTTGCCGTGTTTTCCTTACATCGTCGAGGTATATGATATATATGGATTTTTGTAGCACTCCGTCTTACGATTATGCTCCGAATCCGGATAAACAATGGATTCTACAAGTTACCGGTAGAATGATGCCGATTCATAAACAATTCACGAATTTACTCATGACCAAACGTCTACAAACGTTGCAAAGCGTCGATCACGCCGTCAAAAGGGTGAGTAATGTGGAAGGAGTTGTATCGCAAGAAAAGTATAATTACGAGGGGTAAATAACCATTGCTGCAGGTGTACGACACATTAAAGGATATTGGAGAGTTGGATAATACATATATAATTTATACGTCCGATCATGGATACCATCTGGGACAATTCGGTCTAGTCAAAGGAAAATCGTTCCCGTTTGAATTCGACGTCAGAGTACCATTTCTAGTCAGAGGACCGGGCATTGAGCCAGGTAGTATGTAAGTACGTTTACTATGTTGAACAACACCAAAGAGTAGATTTAGGCGCTAGATTTAACGTTTTTTTTTTCTTTGAATCATTAGCACGATATTAATTTAAATTTTGAAAAAGAGATAAATTGAAATATCGGTATCAGAAATGAAATATGGATACCGAAACGAAAATATTGATATCGAAATCTCAAAATATCGGTATCAAAATCAAAATATCGATATTTAAATCCAGCTATTAATACCAAAATAGAAACCTAAATTGAAAAATCGATATCAAAATTGAAATATTTATACCAGAATCGAAATATCAATATCAAAATCGAAATTGAAATATAAATATCGAAATATCGATACTAGAATTCAAATGTCGATATCGAAGTTGAAATATTGATATCAAAATTGAAATATCAGTATCAATATATCGATATTAAATCTAAAATATTGATATCGAAATGGAAATATCGATATTGAAATCAGAATATTGAAATCAAATCAAAATATCGATATTGGAATTGAAATATTGATATCGAAATGGAAATATCGATATTAAAATCGTTTAAAATATCGATATCGAAATTGAAATGTCGATATCAAAATTGGAATATTGATGTCGAAATGGAAGTATCGATATTAAAATCTCTCAAAATATCGATATCAAAGTTGAAATATCGATATTGAAATCAAAATATCAATTTCGAAATTGAAATATCAGTATCGAAATATCAATATTAAATTTTCTCGGAATATCGATATCAAAATTGAAATATCGATATCGATATATCGATACTGGAATTCAAATGACGATATCGAAGTTGAAATATTGGTATCAAAATTTAAATATCCGTAGTGAAATATCGATATCAAAATCAAAATATTGTAATCGAAATCGAAATATCAATATCGAAATTAAAATTTCAATATCAAAATTAAAATA